>JALPQI010017541.1:0-35084 GCA_025490895.1 Thaumatotibia leucotreta | reverse complement strand
ACTAGTAGATACGACGACTAAAAGACGAGTCAGCTGGAAGCTTAACATTTTACCTACTGATTCCAAATATTATGTACATGGTATATTTTTGAAAAATTATGTTAGATGTGCCCTTTTTTATTATGACGGTAGAATTGTTTTCGCGGTGGTTCGTTCCTCCCGAAAACCACTTTCGCGTATATCTTTTGCTAAAAACACTGATTTAACGCGAAACAACTAAGTGCTTAATTACGGCCACTCTGGCTAAAGTCCAGTCAATTGCCGCGACATATCGTCTCCATCAGCTGTAAATTCCGGCTATAAATCTAGGCTTTTCACGTAAAAGCTAGATTTAATCGCTGTGCGGTGGCCGTATTAAACGATGCTATATTTAATTTACTTAATAGAGTCTATTTGGTTGGCTTTTAATCAAATAGTTTCTTTAACCAGCCATCGAAAACCTCTATCGAATCATATATTATGTATGTTATCCGTAGAAAACAAAAAAGATAATCAAACCTAAAATCTTGCATTATTTCATAATCACGCACTTTTAGAATACAATCTTTGTTTTATCACCAACTTACGAGTAAAACCTTAAAGGTTGAGTTCACGTACAATTTTTTAGTTAAAATTTTTTAGTACCTGTTAACGGACGGGTTCAGTATTTAATGACAGTGTTTTGGTTATTTTGGGGATGGGATTTTACTTAATTTCATTTGACTTTAAAACTCAAGTAGGCAAAGTTCCGGAAATATTATTTGACCGACTCTTATCTCACTTACGACATTTTGTTTTGCGTCATTACTCATTAACAATAGAAAAGTGCTCGACTGCTGACTGTCTAGTAAGTGTTAACGCAAAATAACAGTCGGTCGAATAATATTTCTCGAATTATACTTGTCAATGTTTAAAACAACCAAAGAGATATTGCGATGAAACAACAACATTCTAAGCTGAGGTTTTATGTAATTTGCACTCAAATTTGCTTAATATTCATTGGAGGCCAGATTTATATTCAAAACACGAATTTATTAAAATTTGCACGGGTTACCTATTTGAATCATTATGAGTACGAATACACTTCGTACTATTTTGAGCGTTAAAATGTCAAATATGATGCAAAACCCATAAAAACGTTTTAAAAAGAAAACGTATCAACGAAACGATTGTAAGTCTTCTTCCCACAGCGCTTTTTTCTCCCTTTGTCAAGAAAAAGCCACCTAATAGCCATCTCGAGATTTGTGCCTATAAATAACAATATCTCACAATAAATTATAAAGAAAATAATCTTCATTTTTTCCAAAATTTATTCCTTGAACGTTGCTTATTTATGAAACGGTTTATGCAAAGTAAAATGGGTCTTATCATTGAATAAATTAAGGTTGAAATAGGTAATAAGCGATGGATAGGGTGGGCGCAAGGCGGAAGGGATAGGTTCGCGTTTGGGGTCCGAGGTGCCGAATTGTAATGCTGGGTCACAGATCACCTACAATTATAACTAAAGGTGGATTTACACCAAACTAGCGAATGCTCATTCTATCCCCCACTCTACGAAATCAACGAATTTCGACGAATCACGTTTTGTGTAACGAACGAATTTCGTAGACCAGGGATAGTGAGCATTCGCTCGTTTGGTGTAAATCGACCTTGACATGAAACTCAAACATATTTAAATATTTAGCGAACGGGTTACTTTCGTCAAGATCCATCACGATCATGATCCATGATGAGGATCCTTTAAATGGATCGAAATATGTCGAGCAATTATTGACTTAAATTACATGAGTAACCCGTTTGCTAAATATTTAAATAGATCACTTACACTTTGTATGTATGTAAATTCTTTATACACAAAACATAGGTAAAATACACATACTCGTATATATATTTTTTATATATAGTGACATTACCTATTTTTATTTATTCGTAAAGCTCGAGAACATATTGCCAATATCTATCAGTTTACCAGATTTTCAGAAGTATTAGAATATAACGACATTTTGTCACGGATATTGTCAAAAAATGCTCCATTAATTAATCCATTACAAAGGAAAATTCATTGACAATTCAATCCCTTAGTCGCCTCTTACGACAACCACGGGCAGGTTTGGGTATTATATACAGGGTGAAATTGAAATCGTGAATCGTAATATGTTTTTCTGACTCTATGAATAACTAACAATTGGATGCCCTACAAGTTACTTAGAAATAGTTATGTTGTTTTTAATTTTTGGTGGATTTTTAATTTTTATGGTGATTCTAAGAAATTATAACGATTATTTAACATATTTAAAACGAAAAATTTAATTTTTAACGAAATGACGAAATTGGCGTTATTAATTACTTCAATTTGAAGAGGTAATTTAAATTATTCAATTAATTTGTCTGAATAATCCGTTTTGATATTCCAAATACAAAAAATACAAAAACACAAGCCCCACAAAACACAAAAACAAATAAGTTACTATTCACGATTAAAATTTCACCCTGTACATATAATCGTCTAAATCTTTCTTATTGTGTTTGTTGGGCAAGTGATCTGTGGTCGAAGACGACGGAAACGGGTCCTATTCTAATACGAATGGCCGGTGTCAGCGGTGTCTCCATCTCCAATAAGCGTTTTCCTCAAATTTTGCGTCTTTATTTTAACTTTTATCTGATCTATTGCTTTCTCGCTTATCTTGTTCGTAGTTAAAGATCGCTATCAATAGTCGTTTAAAATTGATTCTTATTCTTATTTGCATAGCGCGCTTAAAACAGTGTGTCACACTCACACAATAAAAGCTTGTTTTTTTTAAATGACCTTACACGGCGAATGATTTTTTATGATTTGGTTATTGTTTCTTCTTTCTTATTTGGGAAAATTGTCATCAAAATGAAGAAACTCCTTTTTTAATACAAGTCTAGATAAAATATAGATTGCATATCGATACTTTACTGAATCAGATTTTTAAATACCGCTTCTGTCCGCTGGGACCGGGTGACCGAGTGATTTCAGGGATCGGCCCCAAAAAGTGACGACTCGGGTTGGAATCCCACCTGGGCCGTTGGTGAACTTGGTCTTTTTTGGTATATGGCATCTTAAATTCTAAATTAATAAAACTTAAAGGTAAAACCCTGTAATTTAAATAGTAAAACACCTAATTTTTGACACCATGCAGCTTTATTCTGATGATATTATCGGTTATTGGGACTGTGTCTGGCATTGGCGTCTCATCGATATCTGGATTTATTATGAATTATAGATATTATATGTCATATAAATGTATACCAAAGAAAAAATACTAAGCTCGTCAACGTCAGCGCTAAGGCCGAGTTGCCAAGCGGTACAGGCATCAGCCGCGAGAGCTGATTACATAGGTTCGATCCCCACTTTGGACATCTAATATTAATTTATTATTTGTATAGTTTATTACTTATTATAATTTATTATTTAAGTTTTAAGGATGTTCTGTAAATTTTTCCCTCTAAATATACCTGTACATTTTTGTTAATTATTTTATCAATAAGGTACTTATTTATAATAAACGTCTAAAGTAATACACAATTTATATAGTATAAAGTAGTGTGACTACTTGAAGAAAAAAAAACAAATTTGATTTGTGTATCACAAAAACTTCGATAGCTTTACTAATTATCATAAAAACGTATTAAAAACTCGAGACATCTCACTTTGTCAGTAGCTGACACATCACAGCATTAACCTCAGATTCCCGAGCCCCCATAAAAAGGTTCGATTCCCCCCCTTTTTTGCCCCCATGGGTGGGGATGGCTGCGCGCGCCTCTAAAATCAATACCGTGTTACGCACAAATACGGGCTGGTTTCACGGTCATGTTAATTACTGGGTATCAAATGTTATATGATATGGTTTTGGATAAAAATGTACCTTAAAATATAAAAAGGTTTTAATTTTTGTCCGACTTCAAAAAAGGATGAGGTTCTCAATTCGACTGTTTTTTTTGTATGTGGTTATACCTACCTACATATGTTACTCGACATTTCCTAGAATTGACAACCGATATTTTTTTTTTATCGAACGGTTATAACCCCTTAGTTAAGGTTATTCGGCGGAGAATTAAAGTGATCGACATAGCCCACCATATTCGCAAGCTAAAGTGGCAGTGGGCTGGCCATATTAGCCGTAGAACCTACAACCGTTGGGGTAAACGAGTTGCTGAGTGGAGACCGCGTCTCGGCAAGCGTAGTGTAGGACGCCTTCAGGCAAGGTGGAGCGACGATTTGCGCAGGATGGCTGGCAGGAGCTGGATGCGAATATCGAGAACGGTGGCGTGAAATTGGGGAGGCCTATATCCAGCAGTGGACTGCGATAGGCTAATGATAGTGATGGTTATAACCCCGATATGGAGCTCACGGAACGACTACCGAATGCCAATCAAAGCTCACGAACTGTAAATAATACCCTTTAAAACATTAATCACTTTTCAATGTTTACGTTTTTCCGCATCGAAAATTCGAATGGAATATTGTTTTAAAGTAAATTGAGCGGTAATCTCCATTTACTCGTAATCACCTATAAAATATAGAAAACCGATATTGGCTATGGGCTGCTGACATCGCGGGCAATGTTACTGAGTACCCTTATAATCGAATTATTGGTGTAATTTCGTGACTCAAATCACATTTATGTCTCGAACGTCTATACTCAATTGAGTTTCTCATGATAGTCGTGATGCAGGATAAATAAGGATTAAAATAAATAAGTACAATAAAAATCTGCGTACCTATCCGAGTGTTATACTCCCAATTTACATTCAGTTTTTTTGAAGACGTTTCTTCTTTACGATATCATAATTCGTTGTTTATGTAAGTGCATGCTACATACTTAATGCTTAATTATGTATAGTCGCATGACTTTTTTATTTCAGGTAAATCGATCATTAATTACATTTATTTGAAATATTCATTCTCAATTTGTACGATTCTACGCCAAACAACTTTCTGTTTAACCTAAGGTTATACCATAGTCCACTGCAGGACGTAGACCTCTCCTATTAACTATGCGTAGAGACGCATTAGGAGGTAAATGCCCATAATAGCCATGCTGGGTACACGGATCGGCGATCGCAGTAATGTATCCACTATGATGACGCTGCTACCCATCATTCATATTTTATGAAATAATGGTCAGTGACACTTCAATCCCTTAGTCGACTATTACGACACCCGCTGGAGGAGTTGGGGTGGGTGACAAAGGTATTCTTACTGCCGTCACCACACGGCAGTAAGAATATAGTTAGGTATAGTACTTAAATATTGTCCCAAGGCATTAAGTTTACTATAAAAGTATTAGATATAAAATAATAAATTTATAATAGATCAATGCTACGACGTTAGCTACGCGAATTACCCGAAGTGAGCTCTTGAATTTATTCGCGTAGCGAAAACTAGAGCGAGATTAATTACTTATTTAGCTAAAAAAATGAAGTATCTCCTGTTGGTAATTAAAGTACATTTTAAAAGCGAACCGTTTTTTACTCTCAGCACCTAAAAAGTGTTTGATCCTTTATAAAACAAAATTCGATATTTCGATGTTTTCCTTCCGAGCTTTCTCTGCAGAGTTGGTTTTGAAAGTAAAGGCACATGAGATAGGTATAGGGGCATTCCACGAGAATGTCGCTTACGTAACGCGATTCTTTTATTATTTCTAAAAATGATAGGAACCCGAGTTCTAGTGTGGTAATATTTCGGGACTAAACTTACAGGTTCACACAGTTTTTTCTAACTTTGAGCATTTATTTAACGTAGCTGCCATATATAGTATATATAAGCGTCACGTAAGCGACATTGCCTTGCCGCCAGACGACTATCATTTACCGCGTAGTCTACATCATTGTATTCAGAGCCGATTGTCGATAATTGTATATCAAATAAAGCGTCATTGTTAACCTGATTGGCGAAATGAGAAGAATGATGTAAAGTCGCCGTGAATAGAAATTGTCTTAGTCGATTTGTGTAAAATGTCCCAAGATATTTATTTATTTATCTCTTACTACTTGTCATTTTGACATGATTCTATAGTACGAGACCTAGAATTCCATTGGTCGATTAAGTGTAGGTAGGTACTTTGAAAACCACTGTTTTACTTACCGCGCAATTCGTATAGATACGGTATTAATTCGTTTGTTTACATTTTTCGCCATTTCTATTGGCGGTGGCTATATATCTACGCTAGATTATTTAAACAGAATATTCTGAGCAACCCTCCGAACGGGACGTGATTAAAATGACAAAAAGTTCCATTAACCCGCAGATTCGGAACAAGGGTAAAGCTTCTTACACACTAGACGAGGAAATAAAAGGATTTGGAAATGGACATTTAAGTATGTTAAGGTGCATTTACACCACACGAGGGAGGATAGAACGAGCGAATGCTCGTTTTGTCTAAATACACCTTTAGACTTGACGTTTCTTTGTGCTAACTCTCGTAATTCTCTGTTTTTATTGTGACTTTCATTTGTGTATTATAAGATTGTCCTAAAGTGATAAATATTGCGCAGATAGATCAGAAAATATCATTTCTTTTAACATAAACTCTGTTAAGGCTTCGGCACCTTTGACAAGACTCTGAAGGCAACATACATTTTTGATGTAGTAAGTAAACTTTTTGATGTAATCAGGTAATCATCAAATCGTGTGCTATCTCTTACAAATCCTGCAACATGAAATTAGTATTAGGCACATACCACGTACAGTCAAGGTAATAAATACAGATATTATTATACAGGGTGTTCGTTTCGATATGCTATAAATAAGACAGGTTACTTGGGACATTAATAGAAGTTGTCTGGTATACAGGCTTTTGGAAAATTCGATAAAAAAGATTTTTTTTTGTTTTCATACAGAATAAATGAAATGGTAAGTGTGAGAGAACCTTAAGTATAAAATAAAAGTTAATCTCAGGTAACTGACAACACATGTCAAAATAAGTAACATTAGAATGTAATAAAGGTTGCAATACCTACACATGTTCAGTGATTAAACTTATTTTTTTAATAACTCAATAACAGTAAGAGTTAAAACACTAGTTTCTTAGAGAAATTAGTTATATTTGACCTAAATAAGCTTCCGTTAAAGTTATAGCATATGAAGAAAAACACGCTGTATAACTTAATTAAGGTGTATATGCACATACATTTTGTAATGTTGGATAATCAAACTAAAAAGTTATAGGTAAGTAGCTCGTAACCAATTCACCTGTTGTTTAATACAAGAACAGGAGAGTAGCCAGTTATCCCATAATTTCCCGTAGATCTTAGAGCAATAGATTGAAGAGTGCAAACAATACGTATATACGATATGTATTATACCTAGTAATAGTAATAGGATTTGGGTATACATATGTAGGATAGCTATATTGTCTAACTTGTCTGTACAAGCCATGTAATTCACTTTCATAAATTTTCAGTCATTAATAATGTCGATTTATACATTCATGTAATTTTAGCATGTAGTCCTCCTTTGGGTGTCGTAAGAGTCGACTAAGGGATTGAAGTGTCACTGACCATTATTTGACAAAATATTGATGATGGGCAGCAGCGTCATCACACGTCACATATTACTGCGATCGCCAATCCGCCTGCCCAGCGTCGCGATTATGGGCATTTACCTCCTAATGCGTCTATACGTATAGTTAATAGGAGAGGCCTACGTCCAGCAGTGGACTATCATAGGCTGATGATGATGATGAATTTTAGTAATTACTTACACTTGTGTACCATCCTTAAGGGTAAACCGGTGCGGGACGTCTTGTAGGGTAAATAAATCTCAAGTGTTAATCCGGCCCTTATTCGTTACCCTCGTATCCCTCCGCGGTATCGTTTGCGAAAACTTGAGTCGCGTTATTGAATCAAAGGTGGTGCGAAATCTAGTCAAGATAAGACTATATATCTTTTCTTTGTAACTTATATTATATGTCGGTGAATCAACTTTTTTCTGTCTGTTATTGCCATGGTTACTGTGACTCAGGCGGTCACGCTGGTATTATGCTAAATTATGATACTTAAACTATGCTAACATACGATGTTAATAAACCCTTTCCTTAATGGGTCACCTACAAACATGCACTTCTTGCATGTTTGCATTTAAGTAGCATAATTTTGCATAAAACCAGCGTGACTCAGGCGACCGTAACTATGGCAACAGAGAGAAAAAAGTCGATTCACCCATGTAAAATATTCGTGGTGTGAATTCTTGTCGTATCTTATCTGTATTATTTGCAAATTTTCGTAGTACGCTATTGTAAATGTAGTGAAATTATATTAATAAACTTAAAATATTATTGTCTCAAATTAGCGATTGTATAAAATACAAATAGATACTAATATTTAATACAAGAAACATATCGAGCATTTTCCGACTGAAATTATATTAATAACCTTAATAGTTGAAAGTAAAACTTAAATACAAATAGATACTAATATTTGTATTTTATACAATCGCTAATTTGAGACAGTAGGTAATATTGAATTAATACACTGTAAGATGTAAATTTGGTAAAAAAAATTGTACCGGACTTGCCTTTCAGAAGTCAAAAGGAATAGTTTGTTAAAATACATAATAACGAAGTCGAAATAAAGTAAAAGGGTCTGACTTGAATTCTTTATCAGGAATTAATCAATATGGTCTAGACGAGCTTACCGTGGGTCTACCTTTACAGGGATCTGATAAAAATTCATGACTTCTACCGATGATGCTGAATAACGAAGCTGCAAAAGGTATAAGATGAAGTACACAATATGTAACCACTGCTGGATATTATGTTAAGCAGGAATTGGAACCGTTTTTTTAGAAAAACCTGGAAACAGCCCAATATTTTAAAATGTTTTATAGGCAATATTCTACATTATTAACAACACCGTATTTTTGAATTACTCCATTATCAAATAATTTACATACCGAAGAACGAAAATTAACGAAACCAAATATTTGTGATAAATAAATACACAAATAATGCCCTCGCCGGGATTCCAACCCGGAACCTCCAGCTTCATAGGCAGGGTCACTACCAACTAGGCTTCGTAGGCCGAAATTTTATGAATAGGTATAAAAAGTACTAACCGAGGAAACCTTGTATTCTATTATCCCCCACAGTGAAGTACACAGAGACCGATGCTTCTACTAGAAAAGTAAATTAAATGTACCTAATGAATTCGAAATGGGACTGACGTTTGAAAGTTTTCATCAACTTCCTTGGGTACCTGCAAATCATCTTGAGTTCTTGAGTTGAGCCGAGTTGAGTAGTTGCGTTTCCAAGCGAACTACGAGTATTGGCTTATTATCAAACCGCGATTAGAATGGGATTCGAAAGTACTGTTGACACAACTGTGTATAAGTAAATCTGGGATATATTCATAGTTATATTCATATATTCATAGTTTAAGGACAGTGACTTACAGACGATAGGTTAATTAATCACTCACTACATCTATAAGCCACTCTTTTCTTGGTAAATGTATGTCATTTGTTGTGTCTCCAGTACTTTGGTATCCCTTTCCGATTCCGGTTTAATAATACGAATCGTGGAAAATATTCTCGGAATTATTACCTACTACTTCTCAGCTCACTCTTTGCTTCTGAGATTATTCGTACCTAATGATGTCATATTTTTTACATTCTAAAGCAAATCCATCATCAATCACTGTTGCGGCACGGTCCCTTTTTGCGCCTCCAACCGCAAAACCCTTTTCAAACTAAACTAAAATTTTACTTTCTGAATGACTACCGCTCTCCGTTTAAAGTTTAACTGAAACAGCTTTTTCGCAGTCGCTTAAACGAAGATAAACTACTTCTGGTTCAAATGTAGAGCGGACGGGACGGTTAAAATTAGGTTTTAAATCAGGGTAGTTTTATTATTCAGTCTAAAAGTAATATTGAACGGAAGCCATTTACTTCATTCAGATTTATGGGATTGGGTTTGAGGTAGGTATCTGTAAGATTTGAAATCAAGGCGTAATAACGCTTAGATAACTTCCTAAAGTTGTTGAAAGTTTCGTATCCGGGGATCCATGATCTAGTTAAAGTTATGGAGTATTGAAAACCGATCCTGGGTGCTAGTGTCTCACTGTCGTCCGAATTTTAAACCCATTGAGAGCAATTCATAAACGCTCATCAAACCACCATTACCTGCATTATTCATAATTTCTCATTTTGTAGAAACGGCCAAAACGTAAATTGGTGAACACACGCCTCCCCCGAAGATTGGCACAATGACTGGTCCTGCGCCACATGCATCCAGCAGCCACCGGGTTTAGGTGCAATGTGCCGTGCCTACTGCCACTTCAGTTTAGCGATTTGGAGAGCTATAGGTATCGGTTACTTTGGTTCTGCTGGTTCCTTTGGATCGTGCTGCCTCATCTCTAATACGATTTAGCAGACAGACTCCCAGCATAGCCCTCTCCGTTGCCCTTTGGATGACTTTGAGCCTACTTATGAGACCCATCGTATATCATCACTGGCAACACACAAGAGAGGCAAACTCTTACGTTTTTATAAAAAATGGAGTAAGCTGATATCGATTGGAAATTTTGCAGATTAAAAATTAACAGATAATCATATTTCTTTTAAAGATATTTTTGTATTTTGCTATTACATGGACCTACTCTTTCTACTTCTCGAAAAAATATTGACTAAGCGTATAACAGTACAAACAAGCTCAGGAATTATTCTATATAACATGTACATTCACAATATTAATAGGCTATCGAAGCAAGTTGAAGAAACTTGAGGATAAATTGCAGCTTCGCTCAGCGAATACAAATTAGTAGAGGTTATTGCTTCAAACCAACAGCTCTAATTGTTTGCCGGCTATTATTAGTGTTTACTTGGCAACTATGGAACGAGGGTCTGGTTATGAAGCCATTTTGGTTAGGATAGTTCTATTGTTTGACTGTTCTATTCCTTCAAAGGTATAAAATTTTGTCGAAAAGACCTTAGGAGGATGGTGGTACTAGTATTTGACAGTTTTAAGTGACAGGCATCTATGATGTATCCTTCACGACGCCTTTTGGCCTGGCCACGACATTGGTCTAAGGCGAGCGGCGGCGAGCAGTTCCATAAATTGACGCGATAGGCTAATATCGGAACTCCCTCACGCACGTATGGTTCTACGTCCCGCCGGTCGTCTTAGACCAATTTCGTGGCCAGGCCTTTAGTACTAAGACAATACTGTTGCTCCCACCACCGCCCTCCACGGCCAGTACCCGTTCTAGCAGGGCGCAGACCCGCAGCACACGTCGGGCTTTGGCGGGGGGTGCTCCGGACGAGAACCTTCTTAATGGGTCGAAACGTATAGAGCAATTTTCGACTTAAGTTCGACTTAAGCCGGTTCAGTAATATTTTAATATATTTCTGTCTCACGATAGTTACAAATCTAAAATATAGATTGTTTTCTTCCAAATCCCCAGATAAAAACATTTCATACTGTAGCAACCTATGTATATATCTATCGTCAAAGAATCCAAAAAAATTAAAATAACCTGAAAATTTGCATTATTCCTCAATCATGCAACTTTAAAACACAATCTTGCTTTTATTACTAACTTATAACCTTTAGTTCACATACATTTTTATTTAAAATGATTGATATATAGTATTAACGTAAAAATATGCCTGAGAACGTATTCCACGATATGTGTCAAAGACGTCAAATGCTATGGAAAGTCAGCCATATTTGTTTACATTTTTTTGGTTTCTACTTACTGACGATTGGTATAGTCTCATCAATAGTTCAATCCATTTGCCGACATGTCGCTCATATAAATCTGTTTAATCAGACATAATGTAGTGCCACCAGAAAGATTTACGACCCAATACGATTAATTTATCGGCCGAAAAGGAATTTAATATCATTAGGTACGAGTGAAATATGTAAAATTTCCACGAATTCGATGGAATGCCCAGTTTCGAGTCAATGGCGTCCAATAATTGCATAATTCGGGATTTAAAATATAAATTATTTTAAGCCTTTTGCCATCGATATAATAATTGAATGCGACGTCTGAAACAATGGAATATTTAATTATTTTCAACCATTCTACTTTTCAAATATTTTTCCCAGATCTGCCTGGAAATTTTTATCTGCCCAGGATGCTTAGCCAAGTTGCCAAACGCTAGCGCTTGCTAGCGCATCGTAGTTTTCCCTCTCTGTCACTCCTTCATATTAGTGCGACAAAGAGGGAAAACTACAATGCGCTAGCAAGCGCTAGCGATTGGCAACTTGGCTAAGCACCCTGATTGCGTAGCCAAAATGCCATGCACGCTCAATAGCATAGCGTAGTTTTCTCTCTCTGTCACTCTTTTTATTAGTGCGTTTCGTTCGCTACTGACTGTTATAGCCCATACAGACTCACGCCGAGAACGACCGATAACATCCGAGAAACGTAAATGTGATCTTTTACTTACCGTCTCATTCTCGAACGCGCCTGGATGCTTAGCCAAGTTGCCAATCGCTAGCGCCTAGTAGCGTATCGTAGTTTTCCCTCTCTGTCACTCTTTCTTATTAGTGCGACAAAGACAGTTAGCTGCCTTTCGCTTACTATTGACGATTAAGAGCTAGCGATTGGCAACTTGTCTAAGCACCCTGTTCTCCGATCAGTGTGACGGAGAAATTGTGCGAGAAGCGAGAAGATCGCATGAAGCTCCTACAGACTTTCGCGAGAAGTAAGTAAGTAACTTTATTGTTCACGCAATACATATAAATCACAATTGTAACAAAATATAAGCAATGTACAAAGGCGAACTTATCCCTGCAAGGGATCTCTTCCAGTTAAACTTTGAGCAATTGAGAGGAAAAGTATTTTAAGGGAGACAAACCAGCACTATGCAAACATCAAACCAAATATATAGAAGTGTGAGTGTAAATGCCGTTAGTCTGTAGGGGCTATTAGAGATGGGTATCATGGCTACGCTCCCTGTTGGGTTTTTCCACCTAAAGATACAGCTGGAGATTCCGGGTTCGATTCCCGGCGAGGGCATTATTTGTGTATTTATTTATCACAAATATTTGTTCCTTGGTCATGGTTGTCTATGTATTTAAGTATCTATATGTATCTATCTATTATATATATCGTCGCCTGGTACCCATATCACAAGCCTTAATTGAGCTTACCGTGGGACTGGGTTGATTTGTGTAAGATGTCCCAAGATATTTATTTATTTATTTGTTTCACAATTTCCAGTTGAAGCTATCTGTCAGATAAAAATAACATGCTCTCTTTATTCTTCCAGGTGAAAGAAGGAGATAGTGTTATTTTTTAACTGACAGATAGCTTTAACTGGAGATTGTGAAACAGGCCGTAAGAGAGACAAACCAGCACTATGCAAAAAGCAAACTAAATATAGAAGTGTGAGTGTAAATGCCGTGAGTCTGTAGGGGTTATTAGAGGTGGGTATCATGGCTACGCTCCCTGTTGGGTTTCCACCTAGAGATACAGTGGGCATGTGATTGAGTTTTTATTGTTTATCAGTGTCATTTTCGCACTTCATTCATTGGTCATTTGCAGTAAATGTGTACCTTTTAATTTTTATATGCGGTCATGGACTGTAATACACCATTTTACTCGGCATCGTGCGTACTTTTCAGTTATGAAACAAAAAAAGTATGTCTCTAATGTCACGAAAACAAGTATATAAATTGAGATTTCTCACTTTAGTTACTCCCATACTAAAGGTATGAAAAATTGTGTAACAAATTTGAGATTTTTTTTATCAGTTTCGTTACATTTCGTTTCATATATTTGTTATAGGAGTAACTAAACTGAGTAATCTCAATTTACATACTTATTTTCGTTACATTAAATACATATTTTTATTTCAGAACTGAAAAGTACGCACGATGCCGAGTTAAATTTCACCATTTTACAGTCCAAGATCGCATATAAAAATTAAAAGGTACACATTTACTGCTAATGACCCTCATTAGAATGTGATAGCAGTCTTCCACGATGATAGGCGATAAAACCAGACCATGCGTTGCTTCTACACTTAATCAAACTATCGACACTGTACAAAACACTCAAGTAACAGTGAGGGCAATAATTTGATTTCATATAAGTAATAGCTTAAGTTGGAATAAGTTTCCTTGCAAGTTTTACTCGAGGGACCAGTCAAAAGAAGTGTACATTTTTTTATAGTTGACAACTCACACGAATCCTCAGGCGTCCTCAGGCTACGGTGACCGCTTACCATTACGCAAGCCGTATGTTTTTAACGAATAATGAAGGTCTAAAACCTGATATTTGCATGTCTGATAAGAAAGTACCCAATTCATATTAATTAATAGAGACACATACGTTTTGCGATGAATTGCGATTTTTTCATGGCTGCAATATGTATCGTCAAAATATAATCTTAATTTTTAGGCCAACAGAAGACAAATAAACACATAATACATACGAAGTTCGCGGCCGAATATATTTAGCAAGTGAATATATTATTCAAATTTGTACAAAATTGTGCAAATTCCAGCCACATTTTTTGCTTAGCAAACATTGTCTTTTACAAAGTAATTTGCAATTTAAAGTCTAATGCGTATTATCTTACAAAGCGTTTTTAACATCCGTGTACGCCTGAGAATGAAACCTGGTTAGCCCAACTATCTAAGTTGAAAACGCGACGGGGAAATCTTCCAACAGTGCGAGCAAAGGATTTATTATCTGAAAACTCATAGCTTTTGATAAAAAAATATTCCTTAGCACGTGAAAGCAGTGACAGTACTGCAGGCATAGCCAAGTCATTCTTGAGTACGTAGTAGGGTGGTCCAAAAAAATTTTTTTGAATATTCTCGCTCCACGGGGCTTATTATTGTACATGTCCCCTAAAAGTAATGTATACCAATTTTCAAAGTAATAGAGCATCATTTAGAGGTCGCTCAAAATTCGACAATTCGGCAGTACATAAATATATGAAATGAAAATCTCCCCAATTTCTTTTTAAACTGGTGTGTTTCCATGGCTTTAACTATAGATTTACAATAAGGTCTACTCATTTCAGCATATGCTGCTTCAATTTTATGATTTTGGTGAAGTGTAAATTTTTGATTTTTATGAGATCAGCGAAACTTTGACCGTTTTGAGCGACCAGTAAATAATCAGCAAATGGCTTCAAATTTGGTATATAGACTACTTTTGTATAATAGAACAAGTTAGGCCATGTGAAGGTAAGATTTTTAGAAAATAAATTCTTCATACTGTCGTGGACCACCCTATTGGGTAGGCCTGCAATCAATCTTCAATGTCCACTATGATGACGCTGCTGTCCATCATTCGTAGTTAATAGGGGAGGTCTACGCCTACCAGTGGACTGATGATGATGTGATGTGATATCATTGCTGACTGTTAACCATTAAATGTGGTTACTACTAGCCTTAGCACTTGATTGGTGCGATAGTACCTATGTACTAGACAGACTCCCCGTCTATCTACTAGACTAGACAGACTCCCCGTCTTTTAGTAACTATAGCAAAAAAAGAGAGACGGATATACTTTTGCATCATGTGCCCTTATTCATAAATATCTCTTAACTTAGCAAGCCGCTAAGTATTGTTCGTCCCTATCGGTATTATAGACATATTAATAAGACGGAAAGAGACAACCAAAACTTAGCAGCTTGCTAAGTCAGGAGACGTTTATGAATAAAAGGGTCTGTCTTCAGTTCCGTCGATTTCCTGTACATGTACAAGTCCTACATGAAAAATCTACTATCCGTCTACAGACGGAATGCGTAGCAAACTACGTGTCACGAAAAGCGCTACGCTTTATTTTCCTTCTCCCGTAGCTACTCTATTGTAGCACTTCTGTCGCTGCTACGCTGTAACAGGTTCAAACAGTAGACGTACTGAAAACTTCGAAAATCGAAAATTTCGGGGACTTTTGTCTCTGTCACCCCAACGATGGCGTCATTAGAGTGACAGAGACAAATCCCTTAAATTTACGAATTTCGGTGTTCGCGGTAGTACTTGGTGTGCATCTGATACAATACTTGTATCTTGATTTCACTTACTAGACTGCCCTATGGCATTGCAAAAGACATACATGTTTGTCTCAATAGCAACGCGACATGCTTTTCTTCAAAGTAAAAATGCTTTAGGGTTCACTTTTTTCAGGCTTTTCATAAAACGTGCTCAATTTGCTCCTTGACTCATTTTGCCTCTTACGGAATATTATTCTCGTAAATTCTATCCCTAGTGTAGTAAGTAAAATGTAGAAGAGAGTGTAAGGACAGTACATTAAGTGGGCTGCCTTCGGAGCACGCTAGGGTTGTCAATTCATTACACATTTTACTTCTTTGACGACCGTAAAATTGCTATAAATAGAACAATGTAAAGAAACAGTTCAAAGATATTTATTATTGTGTCTAAAAAAACTTGCTGCGCCATCAACTGTGCAATCGAATTTATGATCAATTTTACGTTAGGTAGCTAAGCTTGTCATAGTATTATGCCACATATTATATCTATGTGGCTATCCAGTTAGGGTAGATGTGTGCATCGTATAGGATATTTAGAAATTGGTCATGGAATTATAACCAGCCTAAATAAATTAAATTAAACTTTCATGAGACACCTATTGAAATTAATTATTTAATTTAATAATTATATTTATAGCCTTAATTATAATATAAAATATTTAGCGAACCGATTTACTACCGGGTTAATTTACTAGTTTAAGTCGTTTCAACCATTAAGAGGATCCTCTTCCGGAGTACCCTCAGCGAAAGCCCGACGGTACGTCGACGTGAATAGTATAACATTAAAAACGTGTATTTGTGACTTAATGTCTAGTGAACGATGGTAAGTATGAAAAGAGTTTCAAGGTAAGTGCGGTGCGGAGCTTGCCAAGTGATGCTAGGGTTGTCACTTCATTAAGATTTTTTTTAATTCGTGCATCCCCTTGTGAAACGGGTTTAAAGGACCGTTTTATCTTTTCCGTTGCTTTGAAGTGGGTGAAATTATGGGAGAGAGATTTTATTGGAGAAATAATTGATTGGAAATATACGCTGGTACGGTACTTATCTGTAATATACAGTCAAGTTCAAAAATATGTATCAAACTAATCCACTTATTAATATGTTACGACGTCCTTATTACACTAGTGCACTGCGACATATTTTTAAGGATTTTATATACACCTTGTTTTGCCTTTCACTGCACATTATTTCAATATACTTATGAAATAATCGTATAAGAAGTTAGTTATTGACAGTTGTGGCAAAACAAGTTGTTGTACTTCATTTGGTGGTACATTCAGTATGAAATTATTCTGTGCTGAAATAAGTGATTTGAAAACATACCTATCAGAATTTGCTTAGTAGGGCCTTCACTAATTACTCCAGTTGTTTGAGGTAATATCAAAAATATACGGGTATAAACTCGCCTTAGACCATTAGCAATTTTTTTAATTGTTCAAATTATTGTCTCAAAATCTGCAATAATCTCAAAATTACATTGAGACAGAATCAATATTAGATAAGATACTTTAAACTATATAATATATGGAGCTTAGTAATAGTCCAGCTTAGTTTAAGTAACTTGCTACCTAATGTCAAGATTTAAATTTGTAAACAAATTCTGTTATTCAAATGTACCTGGTTCCCCGCGATGTAGGCGTAGCCTAGTGCGGAGACCCCTGGAATATGTATGCTGTGTTTTTCTGAAATCATCATCATCATCATCATCGGCCTATGTTAGTCCACTGCTGGACGTAGGTCTCTCCTATTAACTATGCGTATAGACGCATTAGGAGGTAAATGCCCATAATCGCCACGATGGGCAAGCGGATTGGCGATCGCAGTAATGTGTCCACTATGATGACGCTGCTGCCCATCATCAATCTTGTAAAATGGTCAATGACACTTCAATCCCTTAGTCGACGCTTACGACACCCGCAGGAGGAGTTGGGGTGGTGACAAATGTATTCTTACTGCCGTCACCACACGGCAAAATAAATATTTTTTATTATTTTTTAAATAAATATTCTTTATTCTTATTCTTCTATTGTACTCGTTAATAAAATTATTTGCTGACTGCCGCTGAAATTCATATTTGATACAAAATATTGCCCATTACTACTTATTGTTAGTAATTAGTAAGTGCCAACTCAGTTCCTAATTTCTTAGTTAGCTCAAAATAGAATTCAATTATCTCCTCATCCTCTTTTGATGTAGGAATCTTGAATAAATTAATTATCAGCCCTGCTTCTTTATTTCTTATAAAGTGCTGACGAGTGACGACCCTAGCGGTAACATGAGTGGCGCCATCTACATACATTAGCATAAAACAGAAAGTTAGGTGGATTTTAATTTGCCTGCTAGCTAAGTTCTAGCTTTTTTCATTAACTTCGTATGGAATTTGTGACCCAATAGCTTCCGCTTTAATGAGACACGAATTTAATTGGTTGGGGATTTCTAGTATGTTCGAGTGTTTTCGGTTTAAGACGATCGCTAACAATTATCTCAATACTAGAAGTGGACTTTTTATTTTTTTAAGCCTTTTATTCCTTTATAACAATTATAACTATTGCTTTTTGTCTGGATGTGTAGCCAAGATTCCATTTGCCAACGCTTAGTCGCAAACGAAACGCAACTGTCTTTGTCACACTGGTCACACTACTAAAAAAAACTAAAAAAGTGTGATAGAAAGAGAACACTATGGTAGGCACGCTATTTAGCGTTAGCGATTGGCAACTAAGCTAGGTACGCACTTTGGGGTCCTAACCGAGATGACATTCGGTATGTGAACGAGAAAAGTAATAAATGTATTAGAATGACATATTCGAACGAAAGGTCACGTGACGATTTTCATAAGTACCTACCTTATAAATATAATCACAAGATTTCTTATTCCTAACTGTCCTTTTCATACATTTATTACTTTTTGCTTACGTAGGAGCTTACAGAAGGACATCATGGCTAGGCCTTCTGGTTTTGGATAATTTTGTCAGCATTTTTGATACTGACAAAATTAGCGTTTTTTGTAAATTTATAGCTAAACTTTATAAACATCTGTCACATTAACAGCAATAATATAGTCACTCTAACATTGACAATTGCTTGTTTACATTTTGATCGTGTTTGAATTTCGTGGTATAATATTAAATGATGAATTTATATCTGTTTTGTTTTGTCCTGTCATGTTTGTTATATTTGCCACGAATAAATTATCTGTATTTGTATTTGAACTCAATCTCCAACCTAAAAACTTCAACTTAATCAGAAGGCTTAGCACATAATTGCGACAGTATCTCATCTTGAGATATTCTTCCTGTCTTTTACTAACTATATTAATAAAAGAGGGACGTATAGTCTAACTCGCAGCAATATACTGTCCAATCATGCTAA
Organism: Thaumatotibia leucotreta; assembly: GCA_025490895.1. Lineage (NCBI taxonomy): Eukaryota > Metazoa > Arthropoda > Insecta > Lepidoptera > Tortricidae > Thaumatotibia > Thaumatotibia leucotreta. The sequence goes on along the minus strand of JALPQI010017541.1, from coordinate 15,748 downwards.
GGCTACAGCATTTTGGGTGTTGAATTTTAATGCTTGTAAAATGCTAGGAAAGCACTATTTTATTCAACAGAGCCAGCGAAGCATTTTAGTTGCCAGTTGGCAACCGTTTTAAAGTGCTCTACAAGGTTCTAGAGTGTTCTACAACATTCTACAGAGTTCTAGGCCGACCTTGTTGCATGCCTTTCTTAGTTTAACAGGCTTTTATTAGCTTAACTTGTAAGAAAATATCACTTCGCACACATAGATCAAAACAGTCTTAACTCAGAATATTTTTTTTTAGTTAAGAGAGTCTACGAACTTTGTAGATCACGAATATACTCTTAGCTAAAAACAGATAAATTTTGAGTTAATACTGTTTTGATCTAGGTGTGCGACTTGTATGTGCCGTAAAAGGATCCCATTTGTGTTAAGGTACATTTAGACCAAACGAACATTCGCTCATTCTATCCCCCACTCTACGAAATTCGTTCGTTACTCAAAACGTGATTCGTCGTAATTCGTTGATTTTGTAGTGGGGTATGAGCGAATACTCGTTTGGTCTAGATGCACCTTAACTCCTTGTACCTATAAAAAAAAATTACGTAAAACTTTAAACCCCTTATTCATAAACACGCCCTAACTTAGCAAGCCGCTAAGTTAGGAGATGATTATGAATTGGCGGGGGGACTGCGGTCTTATCAATATATTCATAAGAGTGAAAGGGAGATACAATACTTAGCGGCTTGTTAAGCTAGGAGACTTTTATGAATAACGGGGTAAATATTCATCAAATTTAATTATATTTCTAACATGCTCTTTTTAATTTTAAGCAACAACACAACAGTACCTATACAACGTGTTATACGAGCCACTAAAAACCTTGAACGGGGTGATTCGGTAGGTTTTACTGAACAACTTTTACTAAGGAGCTAACCCAGAAATCTCAAATAAAATTTTGGCTCTTTCATACAAAATGTCGTGATCGATCGATCAAAAGGTATGAAAAAGACAATTTTAAGTAAAAACTAGTAAAAGTTGTTCAGTATAGCCTACTAAATCACCCCGTTCAAGGTTTTCAGTCGTGTAAAGGTGCATTCAGACCAAACGAGCATTCGCTGTTCTATCCAGCGTTCTATCCCCCACTCTACGAAATCAACCAATCACGTTTTGCGTAACGATCGAATTTCGTGCAGTAGGGGGTTAGAATAGTAGTAATAGTATCGTAGGTACCTAATCATTGCGTGTGTTCCCAACTAACTATCGCACGTTGCGCGTACCGACCGTGCAATGAACAGATAAAACGCTTGCCGTCCCGTAATTCGCCCGTGTCTGTGGCCGAGTCGACAGTGATATACAGTGTGTTAACATTGATTCATCATTAGCCTGTGATAGTCCACTGCTGGACGTAGGCTATTAACTATGCGTATAGACGCATTAGGGGGTAAATACCCATAATCGCCACGCTGGGCAAGCGGATTGGTGATCGTAGTAATGTGTCCATTATGATGACGCTGCTGCCCATCATCAATCTTTTATCAAAATATTGGTTAGTGACACTTCAATCCCTTAGTCGACTCTTACGACACCCACAGGAGGAGTTGGGGTGATAAATGTATTCTTACTGCCGTCACCACACGGCCAACAATATGCAGGTGTTAACATTATGCAGGCTTTTTTTTAAACCAGGAATTGAGATGCAGATTTTCAGTTAAACGGTGAGCATTATTGGATTAACATTTTTTAATATTAAACGTAACTTTTCTAAGAAATGTTCAGTGAGAAGCAGTACTTCTTATTAGTGGGGCCCTAACGGATACACTTCGACCCATTGGAATCTTTTGTGAAAGGAATGTACTTCAAAATGGATCGTTAATTAGCGCTTGACAATGACAGTCCGCAGCCACTCGCAGTGTTTGAAAACTAAGCAGGAAACGCGTTACATTGATCGTTCGAAGGAAATTAATTAATTCTACAGTTAATTTAAATATTTGCCAACTCTTAATACTTCAAAACGAGTGGGTCATGGTAACTCACTGTATACATGTATAACGGTGTCCCGGTCGCCTTATGTGGATTTGCATCGATGTGATATCAGCCTTATGACATTCACTGCAGCCAGTAGAATCACTCACATAAAAGACGTCGGATGAATTTCTAAGCGTTTCAACCGCCTAATTTTGGTGGCATCGTTTTTGCCAAAGTTTCTATTCGTTACAATGTACTCGTGCGTCATTTGAAGGAGGCACGGTACCTTATACAAATGACGAAGTAGCACATTGTAACGAATAGAAACTTCGGCAAAAATAATGCCACCAAAATTAGGCGGTTGAAACGCTCAGATATTTATCCCATATCGCGTGTAACAAAATTAACAAAATTAGTGGTGTTCCGTTTAAGCGATTATTTAGTATCGTAATATTCGTAATATGTTTAGAAGAAAAAGGAACGTTCGTAAAAAAAACAATAGTATTTCGTATTCATATTATTTAATTATCTACGTGATTTCATAATTTTGTATAGTAAAGTGTTTTTTCTGATTTTACCTTTGGTCTCATACTAAAAGTTGTTTAGTATGTGACGCAAGAAACACCCATAAGGATAGCATATTTAAAAACTAAAAAAAACCTTAAAAATAGATTTGGCATGCTTTATAATCAGAGATCGGATGGATTTGCGACTTTCTTAGTGACTTACGTCATTTTGATGACATTTAGTATGAGATGTCGCACAAAATTCCGATCTCTGTTGATAATTCAGTTAATGTTCTAAAAATACTATGAGTATATTATCTTCTTTAAAAAATATGAGGCAAGTTTCAGGAACCTAGTTCAAAGCAGTAAAATATGATCGGACATTTTTAAACCCACGTACCAACGGCATTTGGAAATATCGTTATTCAGATTCGACTTTGGAATCCATTGCGGAACGTCTAGACAGGAGTCGTATTCGAAGTTCAGATATATTGGACTGACATACAATACAATGAAGTGCAAAAATAAGTATCGAAAGAAACCGCTCATAAATATGTTACGGTTCTTATGACACAGAATTAGAGTGCACTGGGACATATTTTTGAACATTTTTGGGTACACCTTATTTTGTCTTTGACTGTACAAGACAGGACTAAACTTTTTTTACTGTTTAACCGAAATACAAAGTTACTAGAGAACTACTAAACTAAATATGTAATAAAGAAAAGTAGACAATAGGCGATTTAATCGCTAAGAAGAGATCCCATTTAAAAATATATGTATTAATATCATTCAACCTTTGCGTAGCGGAGCTAGTGTAATGGGCTTCAGAAAATGAGTAGGTGAATCAAAAGTATATTTAAAATAGGTATTAATATTTACTTACCATAAGTAATACTGATATTGATAGACTTTATCTGCTCTTACTAGTGCTAAATACTGCTATTATTGAATATGTGCACTTCGCGCATTTCGTTAGTCCAAAATTCCAAATCAACTTTTTTTTTCAGGTATGTCTAAATTTTCTAGTAGGTACTCAAATAACATGTAAGTATTTATGAGGAGATTAAAATATTTTATTAGGTTACTGTAAACGAGTTGAGCGCAAGCGATGTAGAGATCATCTGAAACATTTAAAATCAAATCGATATTCACCAAGTCCGAATTGGCTTCAGGGCTTGTAAGCTATTTTATAAAAGCGCTATTTTATTTTACAGGGTAGGTTTCTAAAATCGTCTTTCTCTGTAGAATAAAAAAAAATATATTGAACTACTCACATAATGTTTCAGCAATATGATAATATTGAGAAAGCTGCCCATGCCCTTTGGATCTGAAATATGTCCTTATATATATATGGCATATTTTATACGAGTAGGTATAATATATGACATATATTTTTAAAGTAGTTCGACTACTTAAGAAGCTCAATCAATCATTTTTTTTTTAATAATTTAATTTATTTAACCTGTTAACGGAATAGAATTTAGATTTTTAATTTTTGAATTTGAATTTTTCCACAAAAAATAGGCCATACTCGTATTATGTAATACTAAATAATAGCCACAACATACATGGACGTCGTAAATTCACAATGCACGCCTTCTTATCATAAAAGTTTATTTAGGCTTAGGGCACACTGGGAGAAACGTAAGGCGTGAGATTGTAGGCGAGTTGCTTTTTAACAAGGAAATAAAAACCAGATAAGAGCATGTCGGGCGTTTTCCGTAGTCATTCAAAAACGACTTGGCCGATTATGTTAAAAATAGTTTAATTTTAACCCTCTAATGCATATGAAGCCAAATATGGCCACTTTGGTTTTGGACTCTATTGACTGCTGTTAGGGTTCAACTTGCATTTTTGCCTGTCTTATGCATTAGAGGGTTAAAGTATTCTATAAGCCAGTGGGCCAGTGGTAAAAAAAACAATCATCAATTGTGAGTTTTTTTTTGGATCCATGGATCAAAAATTAGAGGGAGCCACTTTTTTTAATTCTCTACCGGTTATCTCCGAATATATTGACTTTATAAAAAAATGTTTTGGGAAGGAATGAAGAAACTATAAGGGTTGATAGTTTACTACGGAACCCTAAAAAGGCAGTTCGCTAATTTGCTGACAAAAAGTGGCTAAATCAATCTGAGGGCCATAAATAACTCTCAAAATGAATTATTACAAAAATATTCGAATTTTACAAAAACAATTTCAATTTTGGCAACTTCTTTTCGGTACATGCATTGCTAGACTAATATTAAATAATAATTATAATTTTGAAGTGTCACTGGCCATTATTTGATAAAAGATTGATGATGGACAGCAGCGTCATCATAGTGGACACATTGCTGCGATCGCCAATCCGCTTGCCCAGCGTGGTGATTATGGGCATTTGCCTCCTAATGCGTCTACATGCATAGTTAATAGGAGAGGCCTACGTCCAGTAGTGGACTATCATAGGCTGATGATGATAATAATTTTTATTGACTAATATAACCCGACAAATTTAATATTTAATATATCTACCTACTTCAGGCTTAACTACTCGTACGTGTATTTTATCAATGTGACCATTAATCTTGGGGTGTTACAAGTTATGAGGTTGTAAACGCGACTTTTACGTGCCCTAGTTTGTTGACAAGTTATTATAATTAATTGTAGTCACGTCTAATAATATGTATACATTTCGGAGCGTATGTCCGAGGCGGAAAGGCCATAATCGTTTGTATTTATAGGGGACGGTATACCGTTTTAATTTGTTATACAATCTTTGATAGATTGCATGTTGATATTAGAGGGCCGCAAAGAAAATTAAGGACAACCATCGGTGTCCTTAATTTTCTTTGCGACATCTTTACTGCTATCGAATTAATTATGGAATTATGTAGGTATAGTACAACCAAGGTAGAGAGTATATGTACAGTCGACGTCAAATATATCTTTACGGTTTAGGTGCTTAAAATATACTTACAGGACCTTAATGTCACGGGAATAAAGTCGTGCAAATATATTTTTGGCACCTAAACCGTAATTATACCTTTGACTTCGACTGTACCTGTATACAACAATGTTACTATTACTATAAGGTCGTGTATACATATATTTGCACTTTGCCCTGCTATATTTTTTACCTTGACTGCAGGTACTATTGTACAGGATGGAGGAGAATTATATGGATATACAGTACAGGTAGTACTAAACTGATGAGATTTTGAAACAAATATCTACACAGCAATAGGTAGCAAACTACTTATATGCGTATGTATAAATCTATGTAATTGCAAAAACAGCGCCAATTCTAATAAACTTAATTTTGTTTTTCTTAAATTTAAAAATGGCATTCATCATCCACCTGACTGCCAGGTTTATCAACACACTTCACAGTTATACCTGAAAACCTATTTAGATTAATTCCAATACTTGTCAAAAAGTATTGCCATTAAAATGAAATATTAGGTGGTTCGGTAAATTTTCACTTCTGTAAATGTTATAGGTAGTTGCTTATTTTATGTATATTGTTAAAGACAACATTTAAATCTACTTCTTAATTAAAAAATCTTATTTAAATACTTGTCGCAAAAAAAGATATTTAATTTAATTGTTATGTCGGAGAAAAGTTTAAATTACAATGGCAATAACTCAGGATTTAACAACATTTGGTACCAATTAATAGTCTCGTAATGAGTGATTAAATATTTAGGAAAACTGGTTAGGGTTGTTTTTTTTCTGAATCGTTACAAATGTTACAATGACGATAACATGTGTCACTGTGACATTTCGTCATCTTTGGTATTTTTTTGACGTACATTGGAATCCGATTCAGATTCAGAAGGGGAATAAAATAATATAGCTCTAGCTCAAACACAATAGTAATCACTTGACAATTCAGAGACCATTTTCGTTTCAACCGTCTGGGGTTCGAAATAGTATTGAAATTCGGATAGACAGGAATCAACAAACGGTTAATTTGAGGCATATTATAGGTAGTATTATTTTATGTAAAGTCGATATAAAAATCCGGACCTAAAGAGCTTGGCCTTTCCACAATTGGAGCTCGGATCCTCTGCAATTTCTTATGACTAGTCAATTTCTCGGCGAGACGGATCCATAGAACGCCTTGCGCAAGTAAAAAATAAAAGGTGTACGTAGGTCACACTGAAAGTTTCGGGAATCTAGGAAACTGTATTAATTATGCCTCTATTGTTTAAATTATCACCTTTCTCAACTCTTTTTGATAATGTGTACAAATTTTTAATACAATTGAACCAACTCTCAAAGCTCATAACCCATTTTTCCTAGGTCACTTTTTGTATGAAATTTTTCAGTTTTCGGAATTTTGTATGGAAGGTTTGGGTAGTTAATTGAGACTAGATTTTTTAAGAAAAAATATTTACATTGGATTTTTTTTTAGTGAGTCATTTGGATACCTAAGGATGTCCGAATTTCGTAACATATTTTTTTTATGAATTCACTATGATTTACCACATTAGTTCGATTTAAAATTAGGGGATGGCTTTTAAAAGACGTTGATCTCTATAATCATCCATAAGAAAAAAATCGAAAGTAATACAATTTGTGAAAACTATTACAAGCAGTTCTACAAGAGCTGAGTTTTGTTACTAATTAAGAATCTAAGCCCATTTCTGCTTCATTGTTGAGTAAGGCCATATTGAAAGTAGTGTAAAAACACTACAGAATAAAAATTTTGGGTGGAAATTGTAAAATCGCCCGTCACACAATTTTCAAATGGCATGAAATCCTAAAATACAGGTGTTAACCGAATAAATTATACCTCAAAAAATACTAAAGAATTATACTTTCAGAAAATAATTGTTTCTATATGTTGAGTGATCTCTAAGTGGGTCGTTCCCGAAATTTTTAGTGTGAGCTACTTAAGGACTATAGGAAGATTGCCAATGAGATGGACCGACGAGATCAACGCCAACATGTCGCCACAATATGCTCGCTCACGAAGTTAAGCTTTGCGTGAGGAATAGCGTGGTATTGCTAAACCAGTCGCTCAAAAAACGACTTAAATAAACATCTTGGGACAGTATCTCACACAAATTGATAGTCCCACGGTAAGCTCAATTTAAGACTTGTGATGTACGATATACGACGACGATATTATTTAATAGACAGCTACATAATATACTTAAATACTTAGATAGCCATGATCAAGGAACAAATTATTGTGATAAATAAATACACAAATAATGCCCTCGCCGGGATTCGAATCTGAAACCTCCAGCTTCGTAGGCAGCATCACTACCACTAGGCTAAAGAGGCTGACAATGATATTGGCCACAGATACTTTGTAGAAAAAAGTGTAACGAAAAAGAAGCAGGATTAAAAAATATCATTATAGAAATCTCGACATCGATTGATCTATATCCCGTATGATTTATTGCCGTCACAATAACATCAACTTGACCGAAAGTAGTAAAGTTTGAAGTACATTCGTTTAGGAATCGTGTGAAGTCGCCGTTCCCCAACTTTTGCAATATCGGGGACTACTCGCCGCAAGTGTTTGCTCGGGCTCTGTTTGCGTTAATATTAAATCTTGTCGGAGTACAGGAGATAAACACGATGAACTTTAACGAGCTGATAACTATCGAACAAATAACTAATCAGATACGCTAGTAGAAATGACAAGTTTAAGACATCATAAGGCGAAGCAATGACATAAATTAGCATTTCAAAAAAAAAACGCAATCATTAGAGTTTTTGTGAACTTTTAACAACTTTCTTAAAGATAAACATTTAAACAAACTTCAATTGTAAATAAACAGTCAATAATTACTGTTTATACAATTGCGGTTTTGTGAAATTCCTTGATTATGTGAATTGATGGACAAAAGTATTAAAAATCACATAAAAAATAGGTACTTAACAATATAGGAAACTAAACAGCCTTTTAAAGAGCTGTCTTAATTGTGTAGAAACTTTTTGAGAAATGATCTCTAATTAATTTGACAAATTATTACAAATTACTATACTCATATTTACATTAAATGAAACTGTTAACAAAGAGCTTAATAATACCAGCCAGTGTGATAAATCACATCACGATTGCTCGGTAAATAAGCTCGTGAAATTAATCGGTGCTGATGACAGTCAATTATTGCTCCATCTGTCTTCATTACAGCCAATGTTGAGAGCAAGCGTTTCAGTGCAGTTCTCAAAAAGGTTGTACACAATTATTGGCGCTAAATGCGTGAGTTACCGTTTTCCTATATTGTTACTTCTACGAGTTCTCTTCTATCTTTTATCAAATAATGGTTAGTGACACTTCAATCCCTTAGTCGACTCATACGACACCCGCAGGATGATTCGGGGTGGTGGCAAATGTATTCTTACTGCCGTCATCACACGGCTACCCCATATAACCATACGAGTATAACTATGTATTAACCGGTGGTGCCAATATATTAGTCATTGGCGTCTAAAATTTTAATATACTAATAGAATAGATTGTAAGGTGCTTATGGTGTTGACATGGTGATCACGGTCTTTGATTCTAGTACCTAAATACATCATAAATATGCTATTTCACTAGAGCCAAAGTAAATATTCTTCTAAGATTGATTACAGAACGAAGAATCATGGAATTTGAGTGTCAAAAAAAATTGTCATCACAACTTCTTTTCTTATACATTTGCGTTATGTTTCGGACTTACTAGAATAGTTGCTTTATTTTGCATGCAAATTCTGAATAGTAAATAAAGTTTTCATTGTATTCTATAAACAAAACATACAATAAAAATATCCAGAATATTGCTTTGAATATGCTCGTCTATTGTTTCGCGAAACCGTAACCATCTTTGTAATGTTTAGTTCTAGTGCGGTGGCAACATCACGTTTCCAATTGTCCAACATGACATCAATAACTACACAATATGAACTACTACACAACACAACTACAAACTACAAGTTGCCTCGTTAGTGGAGACTGACGAGCAGTTGGAATAGTATTAGGCACAGTTCGGAGTTCCATTTCGAGATTATCAAGCGTTGGTTCGTGAGCACGAACGTAATGGTATTGCGATGTTTGTAGTTGTAGACCTAGATTACTAAGGGTGAAGACACATTTATCAGCATGAATACGCACTTTGTTTAATAAAATTGGCCGTATAGTATGAAACGTGTAAGCATGCGTACGCGTGCGGAAAGCTGGACGCGGTCCCATACTAAACTGACATTTTCTATAGACAAAATGCGTACGCATGCTGATAAATGTGTCTTCACCCTAAGCGTTCGTGTCTCGACTGCTTATTATTCTAACGACAAACGAGTCTAATGCCTACTTTCGACTGAGAGCGGAGCGGACTCATTAATGGCTCCGTTTCACGTTCATCGCTCGCTAAGGACTAATATTCAGTTGACGGCTGCGAGTTACAGCAGCAGGGAAAGTTAAACGGACCCATTAATGACTCCGCTCGCAGTGGAAAGCGGGCATTAGGATCAATTTCACCATACTTTTATTCGTAGAATAACGCTTACTCTCGGATAGCAATGTCAAAACTCCATAGTAATTTGACACTAGTATCTGAGAATAAGCGTTATTCTTCGAAAAAATGTTTGGTCAAAACTACCCTTAATCGCGTAAACTTGCGTTTTATCCTGACGTTTCGGGCACGAGGTTACTTCACGCCACGAGTACACCCGTGGCCGCAGCCAGATAAGCAGAGGTCAGTATGCCTGCGACCACGGGTGCAGCATCATGCCCGAAACGTCAGGATAATATTAAATGTAAGTTTCGCGATTAAGACCCGTTTATCCTTAAAATATGAGTGATAATCATGAAAGTTTCAATCAATATACTTATCGCTTGCTATTCTTACGTAACTCGGGAGTGATTTGTTGAGAATCAGTAAAGTATTTAATTATGATTCAATATTACGATTAATTGAATCAGGCGTTACTTTGCGAAAATATTAAGGGTAAATAAAAATTACTTTGCTATTCCGCGATACAAATCTATCATTCTAAGATTTTTTTACGATTTTTAAAACAGAAACTTACTTAGAAAACATATTGTTGAGTATGTCTAAAACAGTCTGTACACAATTGACGACGAGATGTAGACATCGTAGTTTCATAGTGTACAATTTTATTGTTCACGATGAAACTACGATGCGTTAGTGAAAAATCTTTGAAAGTGTTAATTATTAATTATAACTGAATATTAAGATTAATTGATCAGGTGTTACTTTGCGATATAAAGGGTAAATAAACATTACATATAAAGGGTAAATAAACATTACTTTGCTATTCCGCGATACAAATCTACCATTCTAACATTTTTTACGATATTTAAAATAGAAACTCATTTAGAAAAATATTGTTGAGCATATCTAAAACAGTTTGTACACAATTGACGATGAGATGTAGACATCGTAGTTTCATCGTGTACAATTTTATTGTTCCAATATTGGATAGCTAACCCTATATAATTCCGAAGTTGTGTGGTAGTTGGGAGCGACTAAGAGGCATTGTGTGTCGACTCGGACTCGAGTTTGTGTTACTCGAGTTTCCACTTAGCTCCCTATAACTGTTGATGTGGCTTCTGTTTTATGTGGTGATTACGAAGCGGGAAGAAAAAAGTTATTGTAGAATTTAGTTTCAAAAACGAACACTAATTTTCATGTTTTGTTATTGTACACAACTAAAACAGATCGTGAAATGGCTGTTTAACTTTCCTATTTTGTTACCAAATGTTTAACATTTATTTAGTTGTAATAATGTTGATGTTTAAGTTATTGTTATACTTGTACATTCAATCCATATTGTCATTTAGTGCCCTATTAATATAATTTTCAAATGTCAGGTTATCATTACATTTTACAATAAGTGTTGTATCATCTGCAAATATGATTGTCTTTTGGGTAGTTGCATTCGGGAGGTAATTTAATATAAAGGAGAAAAAGTAATAAAGGACCTAAGACACTGCCCTGAGGAATGTCTGTTATTTTGAAAGGTCATTGTCTGCAAAACATCAATTACAAATTAATTTGTCAATGTCAATTTGTTACTAGAATAGGGAATCTATAATAACTCGCGCATTTAGCGGTTATAATTTTATCAAAATGTTTTGATAACTGCTCTTTAATCAAATTACTTCAATACACATTTATGTTGGTATCGTTGCTAATAAATAAATAGACAATCATCATTGAGCAATCTTACACAAATTGCTGCTTTCCATCAGGTGGGCTGAGAGCTTAGTTGTCTACCTTCGAGACCGAAAAAAAATCTACACCCTAAGTTATACTCTAAGGGCTGATTTTTCAATCCACAGTTAAAAGTATCCGTTAGTTAAAATTATTACCCTCCTTATCTCAGGCCATCAGTCAAAAAGGAGAGAGCTAACATTTATTTGACAGATACCTACTGTTCCTCAGTTAACAGTTAACATTGATATGTATCGTCTAGGTGTATATCTGTCCATTACAAGTCTACCAGCCCCTTCAGCTAACTCATTTACCTGCCTTAATTAAGGATTTTTCGCTTCGCTACCCACTTGGCTAATTTGCTGTATTTTGCTATTCCACTATTAAGTTTATCTTCTGCTGCGATAATTGAAATCTAGGGCGCGTCTGAAATTTTAACGCTAATTTGTGAAGTTTTTAAGCAGTAAAAAGTTATTGTCTACAAGTAATTATGTAGGTATTTACTTGACTATTTATTCTCATTTTGAATTTTGTCATAATAGTTTAAATCAAATCAAATACAATCTTTCACATTTGCACGCTTGCATGCAAGTAAATACTACATGTTTCGGAATGTAATGTACCTAACATCCCTTTACTGTGTCTATGCAACTAAATATTTTGATTTGATATTATATGATTCACTATCGCGAGCAAATCAGTTATCCATAGCCATACATATATTAGAAACAATCGACATTAGTCTTATTTTGTACTTTCTTCTTGTACGAATATTCTAATCGGAAAATAGGTAGCAAGTCGTGTACAGTTTACGTTGAATTATTTGTTGTAATTATGTGTTTTATTTATGTCAAATCACGGACCTTTGTAAATTTTACATACCGGGCCTATATAAAAAACTAATAAAATACATAAAATAATAATGAAACGTCTAATTTATTAAGTACTACCCTATTACCTAAGCACAACGTCAGCCAATTTAACCATTTGTGCCGTTTCTGATGTTGGTTCAGCAAGAATGTGAAACAAGGCGTTGGGGTCACATGAGTTTAAATTATCTGACGTCATGAGTGCGTCAGGCCACGATTTCTATTATATTCCACAAAAATGTGTACATCTTGGTTTTACAAAGCTGCCAAATCAATAAAACCCTTTGACTACCACTGTCTGCTATTTGCACCTCTTTGCACTGCACATTGCACAACGCCTTTATCATTAGAGCTGGCAAAAAAAATCTCATTTCCCGGAGCATCACCCTAGTACGTCTGGTGTTTGTCTGTTCCCATTCCCATTTTCTTTTCCTATTTTTTCCAATCCCTTGTGCAACTCCATTTCTTTTTCGTGCTTGATCAATCTGTTTGCCAGCTTTATTTGCTGGATCATGTGACTGCATCAAATGTACTTTGAATTTATTGGGTTCAACGAACTTTGAGCACGGGGCATGTGTGGAAAAGGGTCGGGGATTAGACATGAGCACGCTATACGATGTTTAGGAGAAATGGCTAGTTTAGGACGGCTTATAACTGAAGACAAACGAATAAATACCGAATTATTTATATAGAATTTAAGATTATGATTAATTCCGGATATTTATTAGAGAAAAAAAAAATGTAGTATTTTACAGAAAAGATAATTTTAAAAAATCCTATCGTAAAAGCTGATACTAATCTTTCATCAGGTGTTTTTTCATATTTTATTTAGGCCCACTTGCACCGATTGTGATTAGCGATTAACGCATCATTTCGTATGGTATTTGACAGCTTAATTTAAATTAATTCGCTAATCTCGATTGGTGCAAGTCCGCCTTAGTGTGCTACAAATGCGACAACGACAACAAAATGTCAGTCACAGACATTCCTTTGGTGTTTTGAGAAAATATGGTTGGCACAAAATAAAAATACAACTTCCTGTAGTGTCTTATTTTTTTAAATCCTCTTGCTGTAATTTTCTCGTCCTGTGAGGACACTGGCCGCTTACGTCGCATGCTGAAGTAGAAAAAAGTTAAATGGCATCGTAAAATTTCGAAACAAAGCAAAGCTGCTTATTTGCATTCACAAAAGGTTTTTTTTTTCTCCATTAACAGTTGTAAACACATTTTTTAATGTCGTCATAGGTTCTAAATGGTACTTTAATGTATTTCACAAAGATAATTTTCTTCTCTAAGTAATTTCACTCGTGTATTTTAGGAAATTCAGTTTTGCGAAAAGTTGTTAGAAAATTTTGTGATTTTTAGCACATTGAGATAATAACATAACTTTCACCTTTGTGTCCGTTATCTAAATTTAAAAAAATATCTACCAGAGACATCTATAGTAGTAACTATAAGTCTCACAAACTATTACCTAGTAGAACATCTATTAGCAATGTACCTTAGATTCTCAGACGACCCGTCCGTCCGGTCAATGACCTTCCCGGCAACATTTCCTTTATTCGAAAACTGCAAGGTAATCGGACTTCCCCCTAGTCTAGACCAATCAGCATTGCCGTACTAACTTATGCACTAACTTTGGGTCCATTCATTCGAGTAGTTTCCATTTCTTGATTCTTGACAACTAGGTATTGAAGTTTGTAGGAATGGCTTCTGAAAGTGGGTTGTTGGATTGGTAACATGAGTGCTTATACGTTTCAGTATTTATGAAAAGTCTATAGGGCTTTAAATTGACACTATTAAATTTGTACAGTAATGGATTTTACTACCTTTTATATCCACCAATGACAGCTACGCAGCGTAGAACATTCGCGAACGAAACGCAATAGCCTATGTCACATTAATAACAACGAACGACAATACCGAGAGAACTACACTACGCTACTCTACTGAGCGTTAGCGATTGGCAACTTGGCTAGGCACTGCTCCATCACAGTTTGGCTTAATGAAATGGTCGTCAAAATAGTGCTGCAAGCTACTTTTTTGGTGGAGCACATCATACATACATACATCATCAGCCTATCTTCTCAGTCCACTGCTAGACGTAGGACTCTACTATTAACTAAGCGTATAGAGGCATTAGGAGATAAATGTCATAATCGCCACGCTGGGCAAGCGGAATGGCGATCGCAGTAATGTGTCCATCTGTCCATTACGATGACGCTGCTGCCCATCATCAAATAATAGTCAGTGACACTTCAATCCATTAGTCAATTCTTACAACACCCGCGGGAAAAGTTGGGGTGATGACAAATGTATTCTTACTGCCATTACCACACGGCCAGGAGCACATCAAATTATTATTATCTAGAAGTTGCTTCACCACGGTCTTCCTTGTTGCAGGCAAGCAGCGGAGCGGAGCCCCAAGTGGCAGTTCTCTGCGAAGCTGGCTCCACGTACCATCCTCAATACATGTCCGCCGCTGGGCGGTGGACGCCCGACCTTACCACCAAACCGCACAACTGCTTGAAGGACAAGATGGAGATTCTGGATTACTGCAAGAAGGTGAGGTTTACTATTCACAACACATTGTCAGCTTATACCAGTTCAATCAGACGTCCGCCTCTCCTGTTAACTATGCGTTCTTAGGTATAGACTAAAAGCCATCAATTTAACCTACCCTGTAAGCTATACTCTAACATCACCACATCATCATCAGCCTATCTCAGTCCACTGCTAAACGTAGGCCTCTCTTATTAACTATGCGTATAGATGCATTAGGAGGTAAATGCTCATAATCGACACGGCAGGCAAGCGGATTGACGATCGCAGTAATGTGTCCACTATGATGACGCTGCTGCCCATCATCAATATTCTATCAGATAATGGTCGTCAGTGACACTTCAATCCCTTAGTCGGCTCTTACGACACCTTTTAAAATTTAAGAGACAACGGGTATGGTATGTTGATCCGACGCAAATTCATTTAAAACTTATATATTTTTGTAATATTAAATAATGTTATTAGATAAATTACCTCCTAATGCGTCTATAATACGCATAGTTAATAGGCGAGGCCTACGTCCAGCAGTGGACTATCATAGGCTGATGTGATGATGATGATGATGATTAGGTAAATAATAATTAAGTAGAAACAACATATAGATACTTGTACGTACATATTTTCTCCAATAATGCTAGCACATAGTTACCTACGAGTATTTAATTATAAATTCTACTTCAAGGCGTTCTTGGATTGACGCATTGCGA
>JALPQI010017540.1:0-25206 GCA_025490895.1 Thaumatotibia leucotreta | reverse complement strand
ACAACGGAAGGTGGCAAAAAATAGTTAAAACTGGATACATAATAATATTTTTTGAAAGTAAATATTGAGATTTCGTATTGTTTTACAATACAGAATATACAGATAAAAATATCAATATCCTTTTCTCCAGATTTAAGAAATAAATCAGCCTCCGTAGCCTAGTTGGTAGTGACCCTGCCTACGAAGCTGGAGGTTCCGGGTTCGAATCCCGGCGAGGGCATTCTTTGTGTATTTATTTATCTCAAATGTTTGTTCCTTGGTCATGGCTGTCTATGTATTTAAGTATCTATAATGTATCTATCTATTATATACAGTGTGGAAATTAAACTCGGGCCCTGGAGGAAAACTACTTTAAATCCTTAAGCTAGCTCATTTTACTTAAAGGAGACATTCCTTTATTTTTGAAAAGAAACAAATCTGCATTAAAAGATTTTTGAAAACTCACTTGCTTCACCCGGGACTCGAACCAACTAAAATTAAAAAAAATAAACACTCCTTATTTTATTATACTAATCGGTAGTATTAATATTCAGGATAAACTTTCTCTAACAAACATTAGGTCCTAAAAATAAAAATAATTGTTAAATCTAACATCAACTTTATTTTACTATAAATTTTGTAACACTTAAACTATTTAACTGATAAATTGTTCGAAATGAGCCCCGTCGTTCCGGCTACACAACATTAGTCGTCGTTGAAATTCATTTGTTGTAGCCTTCAGCAAAGTGTTGTGGTGTATGCCCCTAACAACACTTTCTACCGCAATCCTTAGCTCTTGAACGGTTTCATAGCAAGTTTGATAAACAACATTTTTTACATGACCCCATAAAAAGAAGTCCATGGGTGTCAGGTCTGGACTTCTTGCAGGCCATCTAATCGTCCCGTTTGTACCTATCCAGGCATTGAAATTTTCATTAAGGTATGCCCTGGCAATTCTGCTGTTGTGGGCAGGTGCACCATCTTGTTGAAAAATGATATTATTTCGTTCCTCTTCTGGTAGAAGGTTTAATTGATTTTGTAAAAGCTCCAATATTTCAATGTATTTTGCTGCATTCAGATGTCCTTCGTAAATGTGCACCAAAACAACCATGTTACTTTTGATTCCACACCAAACATTAAACGAAAATCTGACCTGATTGCTCGTTTCACGGACACGGAATGGATTTTGACGAGTCCAATAATGATTGTTATGTCTATTATACATTCCATTATTACTAAAATTTGTTTCGTCAGACCATACAATACAGTCCAAGAAATTTGGGTTGCGAGCTATTTTTGTTCGAATATTTTCACAAAACTGTAATCTTCTGCCACTATCTCCGGGATGTAGTTTCTGCACCAATCGCCCATCTCGATAACATTTGTATTTGTATTTTTTCAGAACTTTAAGTATACTAGTATGGTTGATGCCTATCTCTTGAGCAGCTTCCCTGCTTGAAGCTTTCGGGTAACACTCGAAGTATGTCAAAATGCTTAACTCAACATCGCTATAGTCCAAATGTTGTTGCTGTGGGCGTCCAGTCTTCTTTTTAAAACTTCTAACGGTCAGTAAATTATTCACAATTCGAGACAAAACTTTTCTAGATGGTTGTTCTCTGTCTGGATACTTCTCGCGATACCACTGCAGAGCTAAATCGTAGCTCTTGTTGCAAACAAAGTAAGCTTCTAATAAATCGATTTTTTCTTGATACGCCATTATAAGATAATTTAATTACGTAAGTGAAGCAACGCGACTTAAATAAAATCTGTTGATAAAAATCGTTCGAATTTTAAAATTATTGTCCCGCTTTACAAACAAAGTCAAACGTTCCATTTTTAAACTTCTCCACTGAACGCCTCGGATCATGTAAGAAGGAAATGTGCACAGAGGTTTTACCACTATTGAACAATTTTCTTATCGAAGATTTCAACAAGAAACTTAACGATAAATTAGTAAGCGTGTACTTCATACGAAGTCTTTGAGTGTTGGAGAGATAACCGAACCGTTACGTGTCTTTTACTGTTAAAAGTGAACAGTAACCAAATATTTTTTTAGAGAAAGTTTATCCTGAATATTAATACTACCGATTAGTATAATAAAATAAGGAGTGCTTTTTTTTTTTTTTTTTTTTTTTTAATTTTAGTTGGTTCGAGTCCCGGGTGAAGCAAGTGAGTTTTCAAAAATCTTTTAATGCAGATTTGTTTCTTTTCAAAAATAAATGAATGTTTGAGCTTACCGTGGGACTAGGTCGATTTGTGTAAGATGTCCCAAGATATTTATTTATTTATTTTTTTTTTAAAAGGATACTAATTATGTAATAGACATATTTTATTCGAAGATGGTGTAACATATTTGTGTAAATATTTAGTTTATAATGTAGAGTTTAAGTTATTCAAATATTGTACGCCTGACAGGCAGATTGTAGTGGTCCTTTTTTTTTTTTTTTTTTTTTTTTTTTTATGCTATAGGTGGCAAACGAACAGACGAATCGCCTGATGGAAAGCGATTAACGTCGCCCATAGACACCCGCAACACCAGAGGCGTCGCAAATGCGTTGCCGGCCTTTAAGGTGGGAGTACGCTCTTTTCTTGAAGGTTTGAAGGTCGTATCGGTCCGGAAACACCGCTTGTGACAATTCGTTCCAAAGTTTAGCTGTGCGAGGCAGGAAGTTACGAGAAAAGCGCACAGTTGAGGACCGCCAACCATCTAAATGGTGAGAATGAAAACATTGTCGCGTAGGGCGGTGGCGGAAAGAAGCGGCAGGTATTAATCCGAACAACTCCTCGGAACACTCCCCGTAGTACATGCGATAGAAAATGCAGAGCGAGGCCACATCTCTACGCAGCGCCAGGGTATCAAGCCGATCAGAAATACGTTGGCAGTTGACAACTCGAGCTGCTCTCCGTTGGATGCGGTCTAGAGGGAGAAGCTGGTACTTAGGTGCCCCTGCCCAAAGATGAGAGCAGTATTCCATATGCGGGCGAACCTGCGCCTTATAAAGCTGTAGGCGGTGAGCCGGCGTGAAGTACTGCCTCGATCTATTCAGCACACCGAGCTTCTTCGAGGCCAATTTGGCCTTACCCTCTAGGTCTACCCTCCTACCAAAATAACTACTTTGTCAACCCTTTGTATACCTATAATCAAGCAATAAATGATTTTCAATTTCAATTTCAATTAACTTTATTGTAACACGTGATAAATAATGTCTAATGGAAACAATAGTGCTGAGGCTTTTGACTCGGGGTCCCACGTTGGGCGCCATTTTTTGACATGCATTATATTGTGTCGATCGTAGTTACGTTTTTAATAAAATTGCGATTTTACTTACACTCATGTTCTAATTGCATCATTTTATTTCAAACACTGATAACGAAAATATCTCAAAAATAATATCATCAGGCCGTGTGGTGACGGCAGTAAGAATACATTTTGTCACCATCCCACTGAAGTGTCACTGACCATTATTTGATAAAAAAATTATGATGGGCAGCAGCGTCATCACAGTGGGCACATTACTGCGATCGCCAATCCACTTGCTCAGCGTGGCGATTATGGGCATTTACCTCCTAATGCGTCTATACGCATAGTTGATGGGAGAGGCCTACGTCCAGCAGTGGACTATCATAGGATGATGATGATGATGAGGAATATATCATCTGTAAGATATATATTCCTCATCATCATCACTTTGACTTGATATACTGTATCAAGTCAAAGTCAAAGTTTTGACTTTGACTTGATACAGTATATCAAGATTATTATTAACCTGTATTGCGCGCATATTGCACATGTAAACTGATTAGTTATTATTATTGTTTTTGCCCCTTTACCCTCCTCCTCACCTTTCACAAATGTACCCATCTCACATCCTTTAGTGCTCAAGTAATATGGTCCGCAGCAGATTAAGATAATACCGGGATTAGATGGAAGATTTACATGGGCCATTAAACGAATTTGTCCAGGCTAATAAAGTTTTGAGTGGGGGTTAGTTATTATGACATGAGTAACGGGCGATCGCGGTCGGTCATGTTTCCAATTAAGTTAGCAACCCTTTTTGTTGTATGAAATAAATTTCACTTAGGTACCTAGATATTATAATGTATTTCATAAGTTTACTAATTACATTATTGTTCAACCCTCTTCTTAACTCAAATACTGAGTATCAAGAGTACTTAAAGTTACTTAAAGTTTAAACTTTACCCGACTAACAGTAAATTGGTACAAAAGTATAACTTCAGTTAAAATGTTCATGACATGACACAGCGAATGTTCCAAACCTCGTGTAAAATCAATTACCTTCTAACTATAGTATCACTGGTAACAATTCTCGACTTTCATTTATTTAATTTCATGAAAAACAAAAGGAAATTCCCGCAATGTTACAAAAGGTGGATAGCCAACGCGGAGTGAAATAATGAAATTGGCTTTCGGACGGTTCGTTGGTCCAATCCATTTACAACTTTATCTTGTGGATTCGCGTTACCTTCACGGAAATTAATGACATTAATTAGTTTTAGACGTGCGTCCTATTCTCATACTATTTCCTATTATGACGTTATATACATAACGTTATATACATAACGTCAAAAGTTTTTATTTTTTATACTGTGACTGTGTCAAATGGCCTGTTGAATGGTAATTAGATGTCGTATGTAGACGCCCGCAACTCCAGCGGATATACAAGTGTGTGCTTATCTTGACCACATGAACTTCTATTAGAAGTCATCTGTAGGTATGGTTTCACAGACAATTCATAAACCGTCGAAAGTATTAAAAATCTTGAAAGTTTGAACGTAATGATAATTATTAATGATTATCATATTTGAAAAAAATATTGTAGACCTCTATTAAGAATAGATTTTGCCAATTTTAGGATTGACAATAGGTCGAAAATGTATAAGTACGATAGCTTGTCAGTTAAAGTTATTGATGGTATTGGTGATATTGCATTTTTAATTAGAAAATCGTAGTAACTTTTAATTAGTTGAAGATGAAATTGAGGATAAAAGGATTTCACTATTTAATCCAAATAAAGTGTAGATTTGCATTGATTTTTATATTCTAGGCTTGATGAGTAGTCTATAAGTTACTACCACGGACAGGAATTGTTGAGCCACTATCCGATGTTCGTAAAATTATGCAGACTTATTAAAGCAACGATGTCATAATGAGAATTATAAGTCAATTTACAACTAAAATTGTAATCAAATCAACCTTCTCGGTTCGAAACTGCGTGTTACATAAACATTTAAAAAAAAAAGCAAATATTTTTAGAATTGTAACCAATGCGACAGTGGTACAATTAATGGTAATGTAAATTGCACCCGTTTTCATGGTCCTAAACCTATAGTTTTGATTAGTCTGATTACCGCGTGGTAAATTGGCAAACGAGAATCATTTGAATAATTAGCACTTGACTTGATTGGGCTTTGAATAATTGATTATAACTCATTCACGAATGAAAGCATGGGAGTACATGCTCGTCAATGGAGCATTAACAGGAATATAATAGTTGAACTGTAATTATTGTGAGACATACGAAGTTGTAAGTATCGTAAATAATCGCTTAAAGAGCAATAAACGAAATATTTGATAAGAAAAACCTACGATTCCGAGCCTGTTTCTTGAACTGTAACTTGTACTCGTAATATAAGGAAGTCCTTATCGAACTGACCCTTATTTCACCATTTTGACAAAGTGCGACAATTGTTAAATTTCACTGTTACCTACTGACGTCACATGCCTCCGTGGGCTACGGCTACCACTTACGGGCGGTATATGTGCTTGTATGCCACCATCATATCGTTATAACGCTATTACAATTGTCACAAGGCTTAGAACAATTTTTGTTAATTTTTTACATGAATTTCGGCCTGTGTTAGAATTTCGCTATAATGTTTTGTTCGACAATTGTAATTTTGCTCCGCAAAAAAATAGGTTCACAAATGTATGAGTGATGGTGATGTTATTCATTTCTTCAAGTTCTTGCTTTTAATTTGATGTCAGTGGCAAACAACCACACGGCCCGTCCGATGGTAAGTGGTAACCGTAGCCTACGTACGCCTGTTATAGTTAAAACGGTAATTTTACAATTTTAGAATCTGTCACCATGGATAAATTGGGGTCCGGTGTCATAAAAAGTCTTCTAGTTGTATTATAAGCTACAAACTTTTGAGAAAAAGGTCCCTGCTATCGCTGAAATGCGTCGCGTGTACGGTAGGAGCGGTTTAGGCGAGTACAAAATGTGCCCAATTTTGACACACGCTAATGTGTCAAATAAGTTCAAGGGAGCACATGTAATGTTCAAACCTTTTTATGGAAAGCCAGATGTGAGACTGAATCTAGAAGTGACGGCTAGCTGTGCTCGGAACCTGATGGTTGAAATAGATATAGCGGATCGATGAGGGCATGTATTTAGTGCTACAATGAACTAGGCGGCAAGCATTCAAGAGATTGCAATACCTCAGAAATTCGTTGAGACCAAGTGGACTTGGATTTTAGCCATCCGCCGAGAAAACAGAGGATGTAGGTTCAAATCCCACCTCATACATTTGTGGATTCTATATTTATTGTTTGGTACGCCTATTGCCTATGCCATTTAATGTTTGTTTCATAATTTCTTATGTCATCATAGCACTCTTCCACATCATAAAGCGTTCTTCCACAGATCTCTTTACGTATTGACGTCTTACAACAAGCACGAAAACCTAATTAAGAAGTCAAACAGAAGCGAGACCGCAGCTCGGAATTAATTAGAGCTCTTCCCCGTGTGTCGGCTCGTCTGCCATTCCCAACTGGCGGAGGCGAATGTTCGCGTCAAGTGGACCAGATTACAATTCTTCAAGTAATCTCAAATGATAGGCTTTGTAAATTTTTTCAAGGTATTCATGTGAATATTTTCGGATCTGGAAATAATACAGAGTTGGTGTTACTATTTATTAATATTAATTAGTTGAAGCCTAAGCTCATAATTAATCAATAATCTATTAAATATCTAATCTCATAATTTCATACTAATTGCACTATGCAAAAATTTGGTTCATTTGGAATTCCCTCTTTAAAGCCTACGTAAGTTTTATATTTTCACGTATGAAGGCTATGTCCTTCTATGCTATGTCACAAACAAACGAATAACTATATAAATGTTGATTGATTTTCACCAACATTTTTTAAAGATCTGGGATCTGAGTGAATTTGAAAATCTTCCAATCTTGCAGAGAAAAATAGCTTTGAAATGATAAAAGGATCACTATGGTTAGTACAACTGCGAGAATTTAAAATTTAGAACAACCAACGCGGAGAAAAACAAACACAAAACAATAAAAAATACGTTAAAAGGCAGTAAACACCTTTATAAAATTGCAACTCAGAACAGTCTTCGTTGGCTACTGAACCAAGTAGTCAGCTTTATTGTTGGCACATTCCATTAAGCGAAAAGGCACTGGTTAGTTTCAATTTAAAAACCTTTAGTTTCTCGACTCAAGACTTTTCATTTTTATATTTTCTTGTAACCTGACGTGATCTGTTAACTTCACGCCATGTATCATCGGTCTGTATACGTAGTAGTAATGAAACACTCTTCCACAAGAATTAAATACCAAATAACATAAAGGATAGTTATTAGTTGAAGAACATGAGTGATGGTTAGGTATTGAATGCTTGGGTTTAATACAACAGCGTAATGATCACAGAGTAATGATATCGTGTTATTAGTCTTTATTATGTCATACGTATTTTTTTGTGATTTTAACACATAAATGCATTACAGTTCAATAGTACATGGAGTCGCCGTGTGGTGACGGCAGTAAGAATACATTTGTCAGGACCCCAACTCGTCCTTCTGCGGGTGTCGTAAGAGTCGACTAAGGGATTATCGATTGAAGTGTCACTGACTATTTTTTTATTGAAAATTGATGATGGGCAGCAGCATCATCATAATGAACACATTACTACGATCGCCAATCCGCTTGCGTAGCGTGGCTATTATGGGCATATACCTCCTAATGCGTCTAAGCCAATAGGAGATGCCTATGTCCAGAGCAGTGGATTATTATACTTAGGTTGATGATGATGATGAGTACGTGGAGTAACACGATGAAATATATCAAAAATCAGTGCATTATTTAGGAGCCCGAGCCCATTAGAAACGAAAACAAATTATTCATTAGATAAAAGGGGCGGAATATGGATTATTTCTCTACATATATAAATAGCAAAAAAGTATTTTAGAACATTAAAACAATATTAGATAATTTCAACCTGGGTTCATACATTTTTCTGCTTTTTACGACATAAAGTATTCAGTTTTCGATTATAACGCACTGTCAAACGCAAACATTATGAACCTCGTTCATATGGCGTCAAATTAGTCGAAATATGAGTGCTCAACATTGTGAGGTCTGTCTTATTTTTTATGGAGGTAGTTACAAAAATAGTAGTCAAAAAGTAGTTTTGGAGCCACCGGGTTTGAGCCGCACAGACGGTAAGAGGCCAGATGGACTTACTTTAATTCCGTGGCGGAGGGGGCGCTGCCTTTTGTGGGATGCAACGTGTGTTAGCACATATGCTGCATCCCATTTGAGGTAGACCACTGGTTGTGCTGGCTCAGCAGCGGAGTCGGCTGCAAAAGCTAAGCATATGAAGTACTCCGCTTTGGAATCCGCTTATGACTTCATACCGGTGGCCATCGAGACTGCAGGTCTATGGGGTTCGGAGACTCTCGCGTTCGTTAGGGAGATTGGGCGTCGTTTGCGCGAGAGGGGCTCCTCGTTCTGGGTCGTACCTGGTTCAGCAGGTCTTCATTGCAGTTCAGCGTGGAAACGCAGCGGGGGTAATGGTGACCTTTGAGCCGGGTACGATTCAGGGGGGTTTATTTTAAGTGGTTATTAACTTTTTGACATTAATTTGACGTTGTAATTTTAAGTTATTATATTGAATTGTAAATTTTATCTAGTAGTATGTAATTGGTATTTGTTAGTTGTACCTAAGTTAGTTTTATAAGGATTTATGATTGTATTTGTAATTTATGTAATATTATGTGTACATATATTATAATTGATATAACAAGGAAATACAGAGATTTACATTGTTTTTGATTCATTAAGTACCTAGTTTGGATTTCTGTATGCATTTTTTAATAAAAAGATACTGCAAGATAAAAAAAGTAGTAAGTGATGGCAGGTGGACTAAAGTTCTCACGGATTGGTGGCCTATTTCGGATGAAAGAGCCCCTGGGCGTCCGATGGCTCGTTGGGTCGACGACATTCGTAAGATTGCGGGACACTTCTGGGTTAGCATAGCGACAAGCGCATACTACGCATATGCCCACGCGTGGCTACAGTACGGTATCGTGCTGTGGGGAAATAGTACAAATATAGCGCAACTATTTATACTGCAAAAGCGTTGTGTCAGAATTTTAGCAAATATAAAACCAATGGAAATGTTATTTATATGTTATTTTGTGATTTTGGTATTGTTTTTATTATAATTGTGTATTTTTTCATGTCTAGAGTAATAAATAAACTTGGAAAGCTGCAAAACATATTTTATAAATTTTAAAATCTTACCTCTTGTGTCAATATACGTTTTAGAAATGTGTCTATTTGTTAAAAATACTCCCGAGCTCAGAACTTGCGCCCAAAAACAAAACTAGCTACCCCCGATACAACGCTACAAATGATACGCAAGAGCCCCCACGGTATGGCAATAAAAATTTATAATAAAATCCCCGATTCCGTTAAAGACATCGAGGACTATAGGCTGTTCAAAATTAGGATTAAGACGTATTTAACAAAAAAAGCATACTATACACTGAATGATTTCTTCAACGATTTGAACGACGAGTGGATATAAGTCACAATAATGTAACGTGAGAAACTTAACCAGACTGAGCCAAAAATACCAAACTTAAGTGTAAATTTAGATATTTAAATGAATACGTTGCAATGTACCTATATCTGACTATTTAATAAGTTTGTTGTGTAGTTACCAGTATTAAAACATAAGCTGTAATGCATGCCTCCCTATACAATTAAGTACTTTGTAATTGCTGTGCCCTTAGAGGGTTCATGTGAACTGTAATACTATTTAAGATCTTTATACTTACATGAAAGCAATAAACGATATGATTATGATTAGATTGGCTCAGGACCGAGATGAGTGACGTACTAGAAGAGAGGCCTATGCTCAGCAGTGGGCGATAAATGGCTGAAATGATGAATGATGTTGATGATGAGTAAGTGCCTTGACCGTGCTATTATTATGGATAAAGTTAGGTACGCAAACTAATGCGTCCCCTTAATGAGAATCTATTGCGTAACGCCTAACCTAACCAAACCTAGATCTACTACACCTCTCGGTAGAAATTAATTCATCAAAATAAAAAAATAAATACCTAACCCATAAATAATAAAATTTTAACGACCTAATAATGTATGCTCCTTTGTACCATGTGGCTACAAAGAATAATAAAAGGTAGCTAATGTTTGGCTTGAATTTTTGGCTCTCTGAAAATTTCATACTAATTAATTATTCCGTAATTTAAATTTTTAACTCAATTTGCTGAATATTCCGTAATTTTTACATTTGCATGAATTCCTGGAATAATAAAGTTAGTACCTAATAATTTTGCTGGAGTACAAGAAAGGTCTAAAAAATGCTTATTATGAGGGTAAAGTGGTGGATACCTACATTTCGCCCTTTTTAGTGGCAGTTCATTGTATTAAGTTAACATTGCATTATTTTATAAGAATACTTGTTCTCGACTTTTAATTATGAGAAATCCTATTCACTTCTTATCATAGTTCAAAAAATGTAGAGGCCTAGAGTAGTCCGGTATACCTCAGCAAAAGAACGGAAGGGGTTTGATTATTTTTTTTATTATTGTTGTATTACTATGCAGTGAAACCAGCGTAAAAGCTATTTAATTCAGCTAGCTAATCCAGCTACATTAACTTGTATTATGATATTTTACACTGAACTTACCTATAACATAGCGTTGAGGGAACAACTTTAGGGTAGGTCCTCATTAGTCATTACTCATATAAAAACGTTATTGATGTCAAGACGGCCATAAGTGTTAGCAATCGACGTGAAATTATGTATAAGCTAAAAGAAAATGATTTAGAAGATTTTCAGTTTAATCTATTTTGAAAACGTGTACTTGGCCGTTATTTTTTATTTATTTCGTAAATATGCTATGAAATTTCGACTATTTTGGGTATCTAAACCAAAAATGTATGTTTTTTTTTCAATTTGAAGAAAAAATTTCAAACTTTCACCAAACTTAGTGTCTATTTTTGTTATTTATGTAAACTTTTGCCCTTGATAATAATCATAGTACTTAACTACTATGACCGCTAATCCGCTTGCCCTGCGTGGCGATTATGGATATAGGTATAGTTCGTGAAATATAAATTGGCAAATTTCTACCTACATTATAGTAAAAATAAACATTCAATTTATATATCTCGAACTATACCTCTTAATGCCTTCATTTCTACGCGTAGGTAATCGAGGCTTACGTTCAGCAGTGGACTCAAATAGATCGATAATAATATAATGTAAACTTAGTGTAAGATACCTACTGAAGTTGAAATCATTTGCAGGTATCTTGCAAATCATATCCACGACATTAATCAACATCAGCTCATTAGTTGGAAACCCAGCTGCCATAGAACTCGCGACATTTACACCCACATAAAGCTACACCACATATATAGACTGCTCAAATTATTGCAATTTCCTAATGAGTAAATTGTTAGTACCCTTATAAGTATAACATCTCACATGTGTACGAATATAGGATTTTATAAGAATACTTAGTAAGAATTACGAATTATGTAAAAACTACACAAGACCTAGTGGAACATACTTATGATTATTTAATTAACCAAACAGTGCGCAAACTCATCTTAAAATTATAAAACAAATACAACCTTTGAGTGTATATCGTATTTAAGATATGCGTGTAAATCAATAGGTGTTTCTAATATATCGTCATTGAGATTGCATACGCCGTTTACATTCAAAATTTGACGAAAGAAAACTGTAAACAAATGCACTATGAATTAGGGTGGTCCAAAAAAACATTTATTTAATTTTCCCATGGGGCACCCCCTTATTTTGTTACATCTGTTAAGTTGATAAATTATACCTAGTTTCATAATTTTATTTAAACTATAAAGTGGTGCTCAACGCCTTTGGTGTTTTTTATATTGTATGGAATGTGAAAAAATTAAATTACTGTTTCTTAACTTTTTATTTTAGTTATTGCTTCTAGACTGCTTAAACATAGGATTTTTAAGTAACAAAGTAGAAGTTAATTTTTCTTTCTATTTTTTAAGCTTATTTGAATCTTCGCCAAAAAGTCAAGCGAATCAATTATTTATTAAAAATAAAAATAAAATGTATTTTTTACCTACTTGACTTTCAAATCCCGTTTTGAACAGTATTAAAGCAATTACTGACATAAAAATCATAAAAATAAATTTTTTATTTATTTTGGGATTCATAAAATATTATATTTTTCAAAGGCATTGAGCACCGCTTTGGAGTTGAGATAAAATTACGAAACTTGGTATATTTTATCAACGTAATAGCTGTTACAAAATAAGAGGGTGCCCCATTAAAAAAACAGTATTTATTTTTATTCCATACAAACGTGGACCACCCTACTATGAATTGATTTTTCATTACCTAAAATTGTGCGCAAAACGGAATTGGTAATAAATATCAACGACATATCTTATTTTTTACGATGACAAATCCTTCAGCTAGGTTATTTAATACTTATGGATTGAATAGTTCATACAAAGCATATTAATTCTCGTATTGAAACTTAATTTTAATATAAAACTGTATGTACGCTTGTAACTAGCCATACTGTTTCATAAAAAATTACAACAATGGTACCGATCGATGAATATTAATTCATCGATCGGTACTATGGGTGTAAAACTTTTTAATCTTGTCAATTGAATGTAAAAGAGCATACAAACAATAAATAAAAAAAGTGCAAATTGAATAAATATAATGAAACAATCTTATACGGCTGCGGTGGCTGACACAATCTCACACTCAAATATTGTAAGTTCGGGATTCTAATATTTACATAGATACAAATAATTTGTACACAAACGAATTCGCTAATAATAACCTTGATTATTCTTAAGTCATAAGACCCATAAGTGTTCCAAGGTATGTCGTCGCTAGCTAGAGGTTTTACTATACCTCCGATCAATGATATTTTGAGTTCGTACTAGATGAATAGGAGTATCTACTTAATGATATATTGAGATAACAAACACCGGGGCAGAACATGATTAATGCGCCATCTGCTGAAATCAGAACTCACAATTATTATTAATAGTTCCGATTATTGCTCTGTTTTGGCAATAGACTCATAATTCACAAGATATCAGGGTTATTTACAACTTGTCTTGGCGTAACTAATTAACTGAAGCATCTGAGGGCCGCGGCAAGTTCATCGATTACGGGTGCTACGGAGAATTACTTTCAACATTTATTTTACAGGGGGGATACCATGATGTACTAATGCCATTCAATTTAGGTTCAGGGAAAGGGACAGTGATATACGACTCGTATAGCCTTGTTCCTTTCGCTCGACTGACCGAAACTGAACCGTAACCCCCCAGGTACTTCTCTTCAAACTCACTGCTTCATTGCCAGAAATACTTAGACTAAGGTTATAATTTTACTAAAAATCCAAAAACAAGTGTGATTTTTGCATTATACCTACATTTTCTTTAGCAACCACGATAGGTATTCATGAAATAAATCTATCTACATGGATTACATTGCGTAAATATTAATTAGTTTAACTATGGTACACCCGGCTAAGATCGGATCTAATGTAAGATCGGATGACCGCAATAACTACTAAAATAGTAGTATTTTTTTCTCACTGGCTATATTATGCATGATGCCATTTCACCCCGCCCCTCTCGCTAGTATGCAGCAACCAGCTCAGCCGCATCAGTCGTGAGCTACGATCGTTTAAAAAAAAATTGAATTTTTTCGGGAATTTTTGGAGATCCGATCTTTAACAGGAAGCTCTGTCCTTACTCTAGAGTTGAAATTAGATACTAGTCCGATCTTAAGCCAAAATAAGGTTTTTCGGTTGGGTGTCTTGAAAAAAAAAATTAGTGCTGGTTTGAATGTCGATTACTCCTAAGCTGTTCGGCTGAGCGGCATCAAGTAAAATTATATTGAAAGCTTGATTTATTTTTTATCACATACATAACACATTTGCAGATAAAAGTTAGTGAGAATAAATTAAAGATTATTTTTGTGACATCCTTTCAACTCACCGAAAAATAGTCCGATCTTACCCGGGTGTACCTTATATCCCGACGTTTCGAATACTTTACAGGTGACTCATCAGTACTACCACTACCCGTACACCAAGTCACCCGTGGACCATGAACCCTGCAAAGTGTTAAAATCGTCGGAATGTGGTGAAAATAATTAATATACGCGATATAATCCGTTTAGATAGTTTTCATTCATTATACCTATTGTTGAAAGTCATTATTATCAAAGCGCGATTAGAATGGGATTCGAAAGTACTGTTGACACAACAGTGTATAAGCAAATCTATGATATACTCATAGTTATGTTCATACATTCATAGTTTACGTGCAGAGACTTACAGACAATAGATTAATTAATCTCAACTCTTTTCAACGCAACTTCTTTTTTTCGCAACTCTTTTCATGGTAAATGTTGTGTCATTTGTTATGACAACAGTACTTACGAATGCCTTTCTGATTCCGGTTTGATAATACAGTCTGCGATTTCTAAGAATGAACTTTTGACAGTTTAGAAATTACCCTTATATCAGTGACAAAGGCTATCGAAAAAATGGTGAGTCTTACCGTCATATTAATGAGGATTAATACATAATTGTCAAAAGTTCATTCTTACAAATCGCAGACTATAATTAATTTTACGCTAGTCACTCACATTTACTTTTAATACAACGCTTCCAACATATTAGTGCTGATACCTGATTGAATAGTTATCTATTTCTTACTTATTTTGTTTGAGAAAGTTTTTACCAAACAAAATAAATAAAGAAACCTTTTGCTTATAGCCAGATTAGTGACATGGTAAGTAAGTATTACGTACTTACTAAGTAAGTTATCTAAGTTAAAATAGGGTGATGCTTAACGTATCGACGCGGCTAGTTCCGGGAGATGCAAGATGTGACCCAGTTGACACGGTAATTAATAGAAATATGGAGAGGCAGGGCCGGATCTAAGAAAGCAACTCTAACATGTCTGGTTAAAACTTTTCAATGTTTTCAAAACTACCGGTATTGAAAATAGTTTACTAAGTATAGTGAGTTAAATTTTATATTTTATTGAGATGTAGGGTAGTTCTATGCGATTATTCTGTCGCACCAATCAAGTCATTACCATTCACAAATAATTGACGAACTTCTTATAAATAGTGGAGTCATTTTCGGTTATCTAGTAGTAGACGCATGTTTGTTTGCTATTCTGGCATAATAGTCTCGTTTGCTTTTATGAAACGGAAAATAAAGTGGTAGTGAACAATAAAAACGCGTAAAAAATCGCATACAAACACCCTGTACATTTTTTTCTTGTTTAATTGGTAGGATGGTAGTATGAACATACCAATCTGCAATAATTGTCACTTATTATCATAATCAGTGCCCAATATCTACTATAATTTGCTGCAAGCCTCAAAACAGTTGTTCGAACAAAGAGGAGCCTTCTAAGGCCACAACAACTCCGCTTTCATGTCCTAATAAATGTTTACGGGCCCGATAAGATAAAACCTAAATAACAGCTATCCCTGATAGCCGCCAACATAGGGCTTTCCTCCAGGTACCTATAAAATTCAAGCCTGGTCAATACATTTTGTTAAGGATATTTGTATACATACTTTATACTATACGAAGGAGAACTTAACGGTTTATGATGAATAACTCTATTTACAGCAATCTGTAAGTGAATCTGAATAGGTAATCAATTCTGGTTTTTGAACTCTATTCAAATGACGATTCAAAACATTGTTTTTATTTAATGATGACCTTGTTCAGTTAGACAATGACATGATAGTTATTAGGCATTAGATTATGTTCATTGTAAGTAAACTTTAATAGATCCACTAGTTACAAACGAATGGATCTATTAAGATAATCTGAACTGAAATTACCTGTGCTTACTTAGATTAAATTTTTGGGACAGTTTATTTTTTATTTTCAGAGGTGCTTCGAATTTTATACAGAATTAATTTAAGTACCATTTAAATAAATGTTTTAGTAGTCACTCTACCAAATTTCAAAATTTAACTAAGGCCTTTCATTCCACTCTGTAATCTAATTGCGAGTTCCATTACGAAGAAATCTATTTTAAAGCGCAAATGACTCCGCGTCGAAATCTAACAATATTATAACTATTCGCGCAAATGAAAGACTAAAAGGTTCGGCTGCGGGCCTAATAAATGTCTCTTGGCCACAAAGTGCCATCAGGGTGAATTTACTATCATTTATTTCCCGACTCCGTCCCTGGTGCCACATGAACATGACACGCCGAGACCCGCTGACCCGTTTCCCTAGCCACCTGCGACCAGTCAATTTACCCTTAAAAAAATCTCGTAAAACCTCCGCCCGAAAGAAAAGCAGTATGTTGACTTAACTCACATACATGCTTTAACGGGAGCGCGCCCCCATTTCCGCGTTCAACGGAAATGTTTCTTTAACCTTTTGATGCCTTTGCTTATAAAGTCGATATCGCTGTGGACTGCTGATAGGTGGTTGTGGCATTTCGATATGTGGACTTTGAGGAATGCAAAGGAATGGTTGAGACCTGAAGCGCGATGTTTACGGTATTCAAATTGCTGTCACATGTCCGGACACAAGGGTTATATAACGTGCGAGTATGCTATTCAGAGGTGAGATTTAATTAAAATATTCTATTCATACCTCGAGCGAAGTTATTTAGTAGGGAGTTAATAACATCTCGGTTCAAATGGCACCAAGCTAGTAATGGCAGTAATTATTCAAGAATAGTTAATTTTGTGCTAATACTACATATTTTCATAATATTGGGTTGAATGGGTAAATTGATATGTGTAGGAACGTGAGTGCAAGGTTTTCTACTAAATATACTACAAAATGAATAATTCCATAAAAATAATCTTTGGAAATTAAAGAAGAAATTGCGTCACAGACCAATTTACTCAACATTATCCACCTATGGCGAAATTGTTAAATTAAGGAAATTGTAACGGGTGTGACCTGTAATAGGAGTAATAAAATAATATAATAAAATTTATGTCAGAAATATAAATATTTATTCAAAGCTGCTATCTACAAATAATATATCTCCAAACCAAGTGATAATAGTGGGTATCTCTCTCGAATCGGTCTTGCATTACGGAGGATCGTGATCAGAACGTACGTTTTGACTTGATGATCTGTATCCATCGGACCCTGTCAATTGTGACCCTCACCGCCTGGTGGCATTTGATGGGAAATAACACAGATGTCATATATACCATAGATCAAGCAAACGTATCTACTTAGCGTGTCAAATGAACTCAGTAAAATCTACTGAGTTGTCCGTCTTTAATCGCAGCTTGCAGCTTTCGGGCGTCAAATTTTGTAAGTTGAAGTGAACAAAAATATTAATAATGCCTCCTTAAGTAATATTAATTGCAACAACACAAAAAAATGAATACTCAAGGGCCTGAGACGTTTAAAATTATAGGCAAGTAAAAACTTCAGTACAAAATCTGTCTGTACAATATGGAGTTCTGCCTTTTCTCCGAACTTTTTTTGCCCGAATTTCATTTGGCAACCAACATTTCGCCGATGGTTCACTTTGACAACCAACTATTAGCAAATTTTTGTATGACAACGTTTCATTTGGCAGAATTATTATAAAACGGATTATTGTGATGACACAATGCTTTTATCATACTCATCATTTGTCAAATCTTTCACTAAATCTTTCTGGTATCTAGACGATGGGACCCTAGGAGGTGACGTGGATACCGTACTGTCCGATTTGTCTCTTATCAAAACTAATTTTGAAAATATTGGTTTAGAACTAAATTATAGTAAATGCGAACTCTTTATTCAAAAGACTTCCTATAGTTTGACTGTTTTAAAATCCAAATTTGATTGTCTGACTCCTGGTATAAAAATAGTAGACAAATATTCACTTTGCCTCCTGGGTTCTCCTATTTTTGAAGAATCCTTTCCCGATTATATTTCTAACTCGATTTCTAAATTCCAAAATCACGCAAATCGTCTACTCGAAATTAGCCCTCATATGCTCTTGCGATTCTTAAGTTTTGTCTTTTTGTCCCTAAATTGACATACGTGCTCCGTTGCTGTCCGTTCTGGAAAAATATTAATTTATTAACACCTTTAGACGACTTAATCAAAATTACCATAGAAAAAATTCTAAATATTCAGCTAACGGAGCGTTCCTGGTCCCAAGCATCCCTCCCTATTCGGTATGGGGGTTTAGGGATACGAAAAATTTCATGTGTGGCTTCTCCTGCATTTTTGGCATCCGCCCACAGCACGTCTGATCTCACAGGAAAGATCCTAAGGGCTCTGCCTATTAACTGTGAGACTGCGGGTTTGGAGGACGCCAAAAATGCATTCAAAATTGCTTGCCCTTCTAAAAGTTTTCCTGACAACCTAAAATCGCAAAGGAGCTGGGACAATGTGTATTGTGATCTAACATACAATTCTCTTCTAAACAGCTCTGCAGGTCCGGATCGTGCGAGACTTTTGGCGGTCGGAACCCGGGAAGCTGGTTACTGGCTGCATGCCCATCCTTCGGCTAGTACTGGTACTTTCCTGGATCCGGCCTCTCTTAGGCTCGCAACCGGCCTGAGACTCGGGGCCGCGGTATGTACCCCTCACTTATGCTGTTGTGGCACAGACGTGGACCGACTGGGACACCACGGACTAAGTTGTCAAAAAAGCGCAGGCCGTATTTCCAGACATGCGACGCTTAACGACATAATCCGCAGGTCTCTTGCCACGATCAACGTACCTGCTCTTCTTGAGCCTACTGGTATTATTAGGGATGACGGTAAGAGACCTGATGGTGTGTCTTTGGTTCCTTGGAGCTTGGGACGGATGTTGGTATGGGATGCTACTTGCGTAGATACCCTGGCATCGTCCCATCTTCAACGAACTACGTTTAAGGCAGCCGCTGCGGCTGAAAATGCCGAATTTTTAAAACGTAATAAATATAAGGGCCTCGGCAAAGAGTACGATTTTGTACCGTTTGGCGTAGAAACTTCAGGTTCTTGGGGCCCCAGCGCACGCAAATTGTTTGCTGAGATCGCGAAACGTCTGGTTGATGTAACTAAAGACCGAAGAGCTGGCGACTTCCTCGCACAACGCATCAGTATTGCAATACAGCGAGGAAATGCCGCCAGCATCCTCGGTACAATGCCACAAGGGCCAATCTTAGATATAGGTTAGGTTAAGTAGATTAGTTAGATTTAATCTATGTACATAAATTGTAGTTTTAAGATTAGCAGTTAAGTACCTAATGAAAGATGTACTTAATGATTTTATTTTTATGAAATTAGAACATGATCATCCGGCGAAATGACTTTATGCAAAAAATTGGTTGCGATGTAATATTCGTACAAACAATTTTCGGAGATGATTTAGAGAACCGTACAATATACAGGGTGGAAAAAGATTTTGGGTCAGTGATGGCAGCTACCAGATTCCGTGTAGCTACGCGAAAATGGTCTTAGAAGACCTTCCTGCGATTTTCAATTAAAGAAGATTAGCGTTTTCAGATTTTGGAAAAAGTATACAGGGTGCGAGGAAATGGTAATTTTTGCCAAATTTTTTTTTTGATGCCAATCGATCCTGTTTCTGTTCAGGATCAAAAGCTTGTATGGGACCAAAAAAATTTTTTTTCGGCTAGAAAAGCCGCAAATCGGGATTTAAAATTCCCATACAAATTGTATGAAAATTAAAAAAAAAATCACGCTTAATTTTTTATGCCAATCGATTCATTCCTATCCAGAACAATAGTTTTCCTAGGGGGTCAACTTACGGCAACGTAAACTAAAAAAACAAAAATAAAAAAAAAAAACTGTTTTCATACATTGACTATGGGAAAAAAGTGAAAATTAATTACATTATCCGTGACGCTAATTAATGTTGGTAATGATTTCATACAGTTATTATTATCATTTAGCATAGGACGACTAATATATCGTGGACAGATAAAGTAATTACGGTTTCACTTTTTTTCCATAGTAAATGTATTGAAAACGGTTTTCTTGAAATTTTGGGCTTTTTTGTACATTGCCATTAGTTGACCCGTAGGAAACTATTGGTACTGGATAGGAATGGAATCGATACGCATAAAATAATAAGCGTGAAAGTTTATTTTTTAATTTTCATACAATTTGTATGGGAATTTTAAATTTCGATTTGTGGCTATTCTAGCCGAAAAACATTTTTTGGTCCCATACAAGCTTTTGATCTTGAACAGAAACAGGATCGATTGGCATCAAAAAAAAAGTTTGTCAAAAATGACCATTTCCTCGCACCCTGTATACTTTTTCCAAAATCTGAAAACGCTAATCTTCTTTACTTAAAAATCGCGGGAAGGTCTTCTAAGACCATTTTCGCGTAGCTACAAGGGATCTGGTAGCTGCCCTCACTGACCCAAAATCTTTTTCCACCCTGTATATACCTAAAAAAATAGCTTTGGCTTACCCACTTTTGGATTATCACGTGATGTGGACTAGGTCGATTGGTTTTCCCATGAAAATTATTTATTAATATTATAATATAATATATTATGAAACATTATTTCAGTTGAAGGAAGAAAAATAGAGTTGTTGTTGTTGTATTCTGGCCATTTTCCGCAACTCGACATCAAAAGGTACCTATTTTGCGGAGTCCCTACGCTGGCCCAGTACTTGTTGGGGACTTCACATACTCGTACACCCTTGAATTTCTTCGCAGGTGTATGCAGGTTTCCTCAAGATGTTTTCCTTCACCGTAAAGCACTTGTGAATATCAAATGATATTACAGGAATCACTATATAACATTTAATGACTCCATTTCTTATAGGTTCAGGTCAAAAAGGGTAAACTACAACAATGCTATGAAATAACGTGAAGTGCAGCATTTTATTGATTGCCTATGAGTTTTTATTGAAATTCTTCGATTAAAATATGTATATAATTTGTAAAATAAGTTACAATGGCAATAAACATAATCAATACAAAGACGTTCCAGTGCATGCTTCTATACGTAACGGATTTACCCACGGCTGACTACATCGTATTCGTACATAATGCAGTCACATTCCAAATACGATGTGTCCGTAAGCGAGTGGGATGAATTATGCAGGCGGGTCGCAGTCGAAGGCTGGAGGTGCATCGGGAAATCCGTAGTACTTTGCACGCGATTTTGATTTAGCATTGATACAAGCGTTCAGTGGATTTGTGGAGTACTGCTTTAACCAGAGACTAAACACGTTAAGACTGTCAAATATCAGCGTCCGTAATAACAAACGTCCGTAATGTCTGAGAAACAAAAATATTTGTTTCTCAGTCATTATTTAAGGCTGGCTTAGATCTAAAATTATAATTTCCATACTCCGTGCTACAAGCATGTGTATTCGGGGTACGCGCCACAAATTTAACTCCTTCAAAAACTTCTTTGGCCTAAACGATGGCGCAGCCCTACCCAATCTTTCCTCTACTTGACTAGAGTACCTACTATGTCCATCAGTGCTTGCGTGATAACTATTTATATATTTATTTATTTTAGAAATATCCTTTATGTTACAACATTTTTCTTAATAAATGATTATCCTAGTGACAGTGAGTTTAAGTATCTATATTATGTACGTATCTATCTAATCTTCGTATTGTAATACAACACAAGCGTTAATTGAATTTACCGAAGGACTGTCACAATTTGTTGTTTACACAATTGTTCCATGATATTCGTTTATTTATTCACTGTAACAAACGTCAATAATGGATTGGGTTTATATTTGGGTAATTTTTTCAGCAGTTCTGCAATGCTCATACAACTAGGTGGTTTACCTTATACGAGTACACGTTTAATCACTATGAGCGGTAGAGCTCGCTTTAACCCTATGGTTTAACCGAAATCCCCGAAAATATCGAATGCCAAGTTGCCTACGTGACATGTATGAATAGGCTCTTTACCGGTCAGGATCACTGAGGTGTTACCAGAATACAGCAACCTGGCCTGCTACTGCGAACAACGATGTACGTAAATTTCGGGGATTTATCTCTGTTACTCTAACGAAGGCGACGTTAGAGTAACAGAGATAAATTTATGGATTTCGTAATTCGCGGTAGGGCAGCTGCAAACGAATGGTAAGAGTAAGTACCTACTTAATCTGTGGTTTTCTTGGTTACTATGCAAACACGTTTTTAGGACTTTTCCTAAACACCTCTTTGATATCTGTTACATCCTATGAATTAAAGTTTTATATTAGATGTAGACACCCGGAATTGTTTAATGACAACGGTGACCTAATTTAGTTTTAAGTCATTATTATTCATTATTACATAAGTAAATTGTCAGTTTCCTCAGTTTAAAGATCAAGGTTTGTTAATACTTACCGTATTACTGACTATTTAGTCTAATATTATTGTCTTCTTAATAGTCACTAATTTATACATGTCTCTCAATAACCTACTATAGTATAGTATAGTGGGTTAGTAGAAAACAAAAAAAGTGAAGAAACCTAAAAACTTGCATTATTTCATAATCACCCACTTTTATAACACAATCTTTGTTTATTCGCCAACTTAAAGCCTTAAACTTTGAATTCACATACATTTTTATTATTTATTATTAGGTAACGTTTATCATTAAATGGTATGGGAAGTCAGCCATATTTGTTTATAATATTTTTGTTTTCTATAGACAATAGGTATCTTCTTATAAATAACGTATTTACATTTTCGCTGGCAAAGAAATGTGTAATTATATAAATCCTTAGAAAATAAGTATAATTGAACAATAAATTATGAGAGCCTTCAATATGGATTAGCCTGCTTTTTAATGGGTTGATATCGGTCCGTGTAAGCCAATGAACGCGGCTGCAGCGCAGCGGCTCTTGTTACGCGAAACCTTATAACTGTAATCATGTGTTCTTACATCACCCTTACGGAACTAAACAGGAAATACTCCTACATATTTTACTCTTATCAAAAAATACAAAACGTATGTAACTTTTTTTAATGGTTTTTATTTTCCAAACTGTACAATTTATACAGGGTGTAATCGATAAGTGTTTACAGGCCATAATTCCGTAAATATGAGAGATATCACAAATTTTTTAACTGATATCGAAAGTACGTTACCCAACGAGTAAAATTACATTAATAACTTTTTCTAAATAGATGAAGTAATATTAAAAATACTAACTTAAAACGCTCCTATACATTTAGTATGACGACTTACAGCCTTAAAAAATGTCGGGTGTCGTAAGAGATAAAACTGTTAGAGATTCGTTATTTGTACAAATACATTGTAATAAAATAATAATACTACTGCTTATGAAATAATTAATCTAACATTAATTCTTAAATGAAAAAATATTCGTATTAATCTAGTCTTTGAATGAACGGTTACGTACTAAGTGTATGGTGTGTTTAATTCCTTAAAGTTAATATTTGAGATATTTCTGATTTTATTTCAAATAAGTTATTAGTGTAAATTTACTCGTTGGGTAATGCACTTTTGATATCAGTTAAAATTTTTCTGATATCTTGGAAGATAAATATGTGAATAGGTGAATATGTGAATATAAATATGTGAATAGGTGAATATGGATATTCACGGAATTATGGCCTGTAAACACTTATCGATTATACCCTGTATTCATAAATTAATCTAACTAACCTAACCTATATCTAAGATAGGCCCTTGTGGCGTGGCATTGTATCGAGAATGCTGGTGACATTTCCTTGCTGTATCGCAATACTAATCAATTTCAATTAGTAATGAAATCTAACTAGTCTACATCTAAAATAGGCCCTTGTGGTACATTACCTTGGATGCTGGCAGCATTTCCTCTCTGTATCGTAATGGCAATATTGTGCGAGAATGTTGCCACCTCTTCGGTCTCCAGTTACGTCAAACAGACATTTCGGAAAATAATTTACGCCTAAAGGGGTAAAGTTTCTACACCAAAATTTACAAAAATCGTATGCCTTGCTGAGGTACTTAGGCATTTATAAATCCTATGAAGAACCTTATTATTATTGTTCGTTTAATAAATAAATAAAACAATGAATCTACATTTGTCGTGTTTTAGTTCTTGCAGAAGCATTGGTGACGCTGTCTTTTACACTTTATTTTTGGCTTCGCAATGTTCACATTTCTAATAATTAATATATTCTTCTTTCAATTATAATATAGCGACTATTTGACTTATTAAATAAGTCAAATAGTCGCAGTATTGTACAACAGCTAAAACAAGATAAATTTTATCTTATCAGGAATAGTTTTAAAAAGGGTTCGGGTAATACCTTAAATATTAAAGACATCTTAAGAAGTATTTAATGCCAATGAATGACTAATCTCGGAAGGTGTTGTTTTTAGTTGTAGTGTAGTATGTGTCGTCTATCGCATGCTCAGTTGTCGGTCAGCTACTTAAATTGAATTGTCACTACGGGCATAGAGTAAAGTTTGTTGTCGTAGGTGCGCGTTGGTCGCCTTGCTCATCAGTTAACACTTTTTTTAATGCTCAAGAGAAATTAATATTAAAATTCAATTTATTCACAATATGATTTTCTGCCGTAGCGCAACTATTATCGTTACTTACTAGTCGTATCTACAAGCATAAATTACCTAATATGACCTACCCGGCTATGTGGTGACGGCAGTAAGAATACATTATATGTATACACCCCAACTCTTCCCGTGGGTGTCATAAGAGTCGACTAAGGGGTTGAAGTATCGCTGACCATTCTTTGAAAGAAGATTGATAATAGACAGCAACGTCATAATAGTGGACACATTACTGCGATTACCAATGCGTTTGCCCAGCGCTGCGATTATAAGCGTTTCCCTCCTAATGCGTCCATGCGTATAGTTTAATAGGAGAGGCCTACGTACAGCAGTAGACTGAGATAGGCTGATGACAGTGATGATGTGATAACCTATTGAAAAGGA
>JALPQI010017539.1:0-22557 GCA_025490895.1 Thaumatotibia leucotreta | reverse complement strand
ATTATAGTTAGTCCACGAGAGATACCTACATGCAGTCAATCACTATCAGTTCGATAGGTGCTTATATACAGGGTGCAACGGAACGACGATCCTTCCCGCTACCATTGATTTAAGTAAAAGGGGTAGATATGGTACCAGGCGCACGAAAGTGTGCCATCGAATACAGGTCCCGGGACCTGTTTTGAATTAGTCGTGTGATGGCAGCCCATGTGTCAACAGCTTGTCAAGATCCAAAATCTCTGTAACGAATATTGACTTAAAAGCGATAATCATGCCGTGCTGTGCCTTTTTTCAGTGCTTTAACAGCTCAAAGCATAAAAACAAAACTCACGGAACCACTTTTCATGCGTAAGTACTGTTTATAATTTAATAATATATTTTTATGCAATTCAAATTTTAAATGATTCTTGTTATTGAGTGAGAGAAACAGATATATATCTAATATATACGAGAGCAACACGTACATCGTCACGCAATAACGTCAGCAAATAAATCTTGATCAACATGTATTTTTAGTTCCTGCGCTCCTAGTAAAACAAATGTAACAAAGTCTATTTTGCAATATTTATTTTATACATAAAATTAATAGCTTATACGTATATTTAGATTTGGTTGTAGCATAACAATTTAATACACGTACAGATTTCCTGCCGACGAAGTATGGAAAGATAAGTGGATCGCAGTCGTACGCAAGCAAAGAAAAGACCCAGAGTGGACATCTAAACATTCTGTCCACTCCTACTTAGTTAAGATTGCCTAGAAAAGGTTGTTTATAAGTATTTACTCACTGCTGTATTTAAATATCTGCCTAATTGTACGCGGAATTTAATTAATTGTAATTATTTAAAGCATGTGGTGTTTACCTTTAAGTAATTGTTGCGCTTAGCCATAAAATAACTAATTGTTGTATACGTAGCAATACTTATGATAGTGTAACAGTTGTTGGTGAACCAATAAATATAAATATAAAATATCTACCAAACATAGTAGAATATGTTCCATACATTTTATACCGGATCATATTTATACTACCAGCAAAGGCAGACGACGAATAACAAAAGGCGCTATTCCGTACTTTCGGGTAATCGTGGTTTTGTGCACTTTATTTTATCTTGAATACATTTATAGAATATATCCAATCAAAACTTTGATGGACCAATCACAACTATTTTTTCAACAAGCGTGCTCGTAACGTAGGTATTATTAAACCGCTTTATGGCTCATAATCCAATATCCGTACTTTTTCATTACATTACTGTCCTAGTGCGGTAATAACATAACCCGACCAAGTTAAACATACTTTACATTTTGTTGTATTTTCTGTTATTTCTTTTATGTAAATTGTGGCCTTAAAGTAATGAACAAGAATAAAATAAAAAGATTGAACGTAAATTTCGGATAGTATCTAAGTAAGTAGTAATTACCTAGCAACAAGGGTTAGTAAAAGTGTTAATTTAAGTCAGTTATTCTTCGCAAATGTGTTGAAAAACGTCGTCGGTAGTACACATTAAACTAGTTTAAGCGGACAAAATAACGAAAAGCTATTCTAGAGTATCGACCGGAATATCAAATATGAGTATCTTCATGATTTGATTTCTAAAATCAATTTATATTTTAGAGCCTTTTCGTACGTTGTCACTGGTGGTACATGGTACTTCACTTAAATTCCTTGACCATCCATACACCATACCTAACTTAATTTATAGCTTTTGTTGTTTTATTGTTTTTTTACTTCGTTGTTTAATGGGAACCGATGAACATGTTGGAAGTCTTCGATATTTTTTCTGATTTGTTGAGATTCTTCGTGTTGTTTATCGTTAATTTTGTATATGTCACATAATAACCTTATTTTACATTTATTTGAGCCCATATAATATAAGAAAATATTTGAATAAAGGAGAGAATAATAATATTCCTTTATATAAATGATTACACCATCTTCACTATTAAACCATCTTTCATTTAATTCTGTTTCATCATGAAATGAGTAGGTACATGTTACTCGTATTGTTTTCCGACGCTACCGAACTAAAGGTAAATGGCGTAATTCCGATGATACACGGGCGTCGTAGTCGGTCCAGTATAAGGGAGACCCAAACGACCGTAGTAAATGTATGCAACCAGAGGTCAGCCCTTGAAATTGACAATATCTAATCCCAAAACTCGGTAAGCGATGTACCAGGAGTAGAGGGATTGTTAGAAATATTAAGATTAGAAAGAATATGCAGATAATGTCTTGCTTACACTAAGATCTAATTGCTATGTATGTCTCTGTTGCTCTATGTGTATTGCGCAAAATATGGGGGTCTCGTTTGCTCAACCGCATATTTCGTATTATTTTATCTCTATTACGCATTGTGCACATAGACATTACAGTAGTGTGTAGTATTTGCAACGGTGTGGGTGCGGGTATCGCTTGCCGTGTTGACAAACTATGAGCGTCACTCATCTACCCCTTTTACTTAAATCAATGCCGGCTACCGACCGTCTAACGACCATCACGATGAACTTTCAGTATGGGACCAACATCAAAAACGTACAAGGAAAATTGACTTTCCATACTATTGAAATTGAACTATATAATCACTCACTTTGTATGAGGGTATTATTTTTTTTTAAACATATTTCGATAGGTAATTTGGTAGATATTAAATAATATTAATCACGTCGACAAAGTGGTAGAATAAAATGCAGCAATTTTTTTTTCGGGTACCTCGCCTAGTCGCAAAGTGGAGATGATTTTTTTCGTATCTTAAAATCATTATGTTCGGAGATAACCGCTCCATGCTATTCTCTTATTGACACATTCGACGCTGCGTTCGTCAACGAGCTCGATGTCGAGACAGCCTTATCTAAAATCACAGCTGTTTGATTTGACATTAGGAATCGAGGCTGTGAGCGAGATTGTGGGCGAGTTCGTCGCTGTTTTTCGTTAGAGAATACGAAGTTCATACATTAAACGTCAAACTTTCGACGCAATGTAGTTCCAGCTCACGCCGCATTCGTCGCCGAGCGCTAGTGTCGTTTAAAGTACATTAGTGAATACCATTTTTAGGCTCGACGCTGCCGCAGCGCTGACACAGCGCTGACAGCAAGGCGGTTTCCTTAGTGAATAACACTAATTAAAATAATTGTGCCCCCCACCCCCCTATAATTTTTGATCCATGGGTCCATAAAATATGAAAAAATCGTGAATAGTGGGCGTATAGAATACTTTAAATGAAAACTATTTCGAACATAATCGGCCCAGCCGTTTTTGAGTAACTACGGAACCCTACACTGGGCATGGCCCGATATGCTCTTGGCCGGTTTTTTAACTATTTAAAATTTTATTATGAAGTATTTACGCCAGAGACAGGTGTCAATACCTGGTTAAAACCACTTAATAACATTGGATCGTATAAAATGTCAAATGAAACCTATAAAGGTCCCAAGTGGCAAGAAGCAATAACTAACGGTTAAACGAATGAATGATAATTTATTTCGCTCACGTTTCGTTCGTTGCTGACCTATA
The DNA here is from genome assembly GCA_025490895.1 of Thaumatotibia leucotreta. Lineage (NCBI taxonomy): Eukaryota > Metazoa > Arthropoda > Insecta > Lepidoptera > Tortricidae > Thaumatotibia > Thaumatotibia leucotreta. The sequence continues at coordinate 19,043 of JALPQI010017539.1, read as the reverse complement.
AAAGTAGTGTGCGATGCAAATCACCCTATAATATAAAGGACGTAACTATAACATAACTTTAATAAGATTATGTCATGTTTCTTTTCAAGCAGGCATTGCAGGTATTGCACAACTGCGATGCTTGTGAATTATAAAACGACGATAGAGAATAAAATTGGCAATTAATTAAGGTAATTTCAACATTTTCGAGATAAGTTAAACAGGGCGCGAATCTTTGGTTAGTCAGGGGGTTTCACTACGAAGGAAATGACGAAGTTTAAGTATTTATCAAAAATTGGCAATAGACCCTTGTTTTCTAAATAGCCCCATTTCGATAGTCGCGCGTAGGTATGTATTAGTACTGAAGGCCTAGTGTAGGTAATAACTTAAAATAGAAAACCGGCCATGTGCGAGTCGGACTCGCGCGCGAAGGGTTCCGTACCATTATCAATTTATTATTAAAAAATACAGTTAAATCAACCTACCTCAAAAACTAAAAGAGATAACTTAATCAAACTAAAAATCGTTGATAGAGTTTATTAATATGCATAATATATATATTTTTTAGAATTTTATATCGCGTAGTTTAAAAAATAGAGGGGGGGGACACATTTTTCAGACTTTGAGAGCTGATATCTCGAAAACGATATGCTTAAATAAAAATGAGATTAATAAACCTTCGTATCATTTTCAAAGACCTTTCTATTAATACCCCACACGCTTAAATACAACTAAAAAAAAAATTCTATCCCTCAGTTACATGTATGGAGCCCCCCCACCCCAGTGGTTTTTTTACAATTTAGTATCATAATTCTGTAGCGGTTCATACAACACATATCCTTACCAAATTTCGTTACTGTAGCATTTATAGTTTCCGAGTAAATCGGCTGTGACAGACGGACAGACGGACAGACGGACAGACGGACATGACGAATCTATAAGGGTTCCGTTTTTGCCATTTTGGCTACGGAACCCTAAAAAAACGTCTCGATCGCGTTTACGTTTTCATCGTCATTTGTATGAAATTGTCGATGAAAACGTAAACGCAATCGAGACGTTTTTTATAAGTTATTACCTACACTCGGCCTTCTGGGGTGAGCGGATGACATGTTGAAACGTAACATTTCTAACAAGTTCTAAGGTTAATTAGCTAATTGTTTACCGTCTAGCGACATCTGTGCTAATAGCGGCTCGTTACGACACGTAAATACATTTGAATCCTCATTAGTCATTATCAGTATACAGCTATATAATATAAGTTATTTTATTAAGCTGTATAATGATAATTCGTCATACAAATTCAGCAAATTAATATTGTTTCAGTATGACCACTATGACCCAAGTATGTAAGTTTGTAGATACAGTCAAAGGTAAAATAAGTTGTATATAAAAATGCTCACAAATATGTCCCAGTCCCAGTGCACTTTAATTCTGTGAAATATGAACGCCGTAACATATTTTTGCACTTGGCTGTACCTACGTAGTACATACTGACGTAACTGATCAAAAAATCTCGGTTTCTGGCTTTTTGAGGAGTTATCAGACACCTAATAAAATTCTTAATCCATACCAAATACGTATTTTCATGATCCGCGAACCACACGTCATCCCTCAACTCCTGGCGTACATAAATCAGATCTAATAGTAGTACATAATTATATTAGGTACTATAGTTGGCAGCTATGTGTTGGGTATAGCTATATGTATGATAGCAGAGCATTTTCCATGGCAGTGCTCAGTTTACAATGAGGCTTCACTGATCGGATTACCGCGCTCAGTCCTTATGGATCGTTTACCACAACAGCAACACTTACGTAGTTATACCTGTACAATCACCTTTCGGAACGTATGTCAAAGGCATAAGGATCAAAATCGTATACATATTATTAGAACCGACCGTACGTTAGTAGCCGTACCATGAATTGCCAAGTAACGGATTATTTGGTTTTTCTCGATACGTAAAACAGGCCATCGCGCTCTCTCCAATATGTCAGTGCGTGCGCGATATAAATCATTACTTTACTTTCCAATTCCGTATAGGTATATGGCTACAGGTGTATTCCCATTTGTCCCCGACCCAAGCGACAAGGGTGTGAAAACATGGGATACCTACGTTTCCTTTTACAGTAATACTTAAAATGTTGTTAGGTGTGGTGAGGTGAATGTTCGTGGTGGCTACAGGAAAGATGCGTTCCCTTTCCCATACTTCCCACTTCCCATCTTAGCCCTATAAAGTATAAATGGCTTATGCCCAGCCACGATTTGGTCTAATGCCTCCACTACAAGTCTGCGGATGAGTCCGCGGACGTCGACATAAGCATTATGCATCCGCAGGCGAATCTCGCCAACCGTCCACACGTCTGTTGATCGTTCAGTCGTAGTTCACACTAGATCAATGTCGTGGTCGCAGTCTTAGCCTTATATAATATTATACTAGCGACCCGCCCCGGCTTCGCACGGGTACTATACCTACATAAAAACCTTCCTCTTGAATTACTCTACCTATTAAAAAAAATCTCATCAAAATCCGTTGCGTAGTTTTTAAGATAGGGACAGAAAAAGTGACTTTATTTTATACTATTTATGTAGTGATTAACTTAAGAAACAGAGCTACTACGGCGCACTTAGAAATTCGTAATTTTCGGGGATATTTCTCTGCCACTCTTACGAAGCGGTCATTAATAAAGAGTGACAGAGATTATTTACGTATTACAAACATCGCGGTAAGACCGCAGTGTTTATAACCTGGGAAACGAGGTTTTATAGTGTAAACACACTATTAATTTGTTTAACAGTGTAGGAAAATTTAACGAAATGGGTCACAAACGAATACACTCCTCTAGGTCCTATAGGTCACCAAGGTCAGGCTCGTGCGAACTCTTGTATTCCCCATTTTTCTATACGCGGCAGAGACATGGACAGTGCGAGTGTTGGAAAAGGGAAAGATAAATGCTGTGGAAATGTGGTGCTGGAGAAAGCTGCTCGGCAGTACTTTGGACAAGGACACGTCTCTAGGCGAGATGGCGACTCCATAGAGCGACTGGTCGTGCAGGGTAAAGTGGAGGGAACCACGCGCGACAGATCACCTATGCGCTGGACTGACCAAGTCAAATCCGCAGTAGGAAGCCACGTAGCTGAATGCGCCAGACAGTCGGCCAACAGGGAGAGATGGCGGCAGATCGTGCGAAGAGCTGTCACCGCCTCTACCACCGACGACGTGGACACCTCAACGTGTTCACGACCGCTCTGCCAAGAGCGAAACGACAGAGAAGATAGGTACGTCCTAGCCTAGTCCATAATTTCGATTTCACTTATTTTAAATTAGAACCTCTCCATAATCAAGACGATGATCGAACTGCCTCGCCTTAAATTTTCGAGGGTTCCGCTTAATTATAATAATATCCTGTCTAATAAAAATATATCCGTATAGATAACTAAACCAGGAACCTACCCGATATCGAGTTACTCACGTTTTTGATAAGACAAAATGTTATAACAGGAAATAAATACACGATGTCGCTCAATAATATCGCGAACGAAGTAGATAATGAAAAACAACTAATCTAATGGCTTAACTGTATGTATACTGCCTACCGCGAACATCAAACTTCGCTTTAGAGTATCCGTCTCAAAAACTGCTGAGCATGCAGGCCTCCCCCAAAGATTACCACAATGACCGATCTTGTGCCACCCGCATCCAGCAGACTCCTGTAACCTTAACCCGGCCATCAGTCCCTTCCGGTACGTGGCCGCCACTCGGGAAAATTTCCTCCCCAACAGCCATCGGTTCTACGTGCAATGTGCCCCACCCACTGCCACTTCAGTTCAGCGATCACTTATTGATGAATTTAATATCAGAATTAATAAGTCCCTAGTTAATCAACATTATTCCCACTGCGACTTCTACATATCTCTGTTCAAGTGCTCATTACTCGACAAAGAAGAATAAAAATAGCTCTATCCACTAAGTCCCAGGTAGGTACGAGACACAGTCAACAAAGTTCTGACGTCACAGTTCGACCTGAAGGAGGTCAGGCGTCTGGATTAAGAGGTCAATGCTCTTCAGATATCTGCTAAAATTGCTAAATCGACCCCTAATCTCGAAAATCGCTTAACGATATTGTAAGAAGCATTAAGGGACTTAATGAGAATAATGAGATTCGATGTCTCCCTGATACTGATCTTTAAGTTGGTTGTGAACATGTGAACAAACTAAACCTAAGCCCTTCTGCATTTATAGCTTTACCTAGATAGATTGCAAAGAGAATTGTAAGATATATAAAGATGCATTCAGACCAAACGAGCATTCGCTATTCTATCCCCCACTCTACGATATCAACGAATCACGTTTTGTGTAACGATCGAATTTCGTAGAGTAGGGGGTTAGAATAGCGAATGATCGTTTGGTCTGAATGCACCTTTGCGAGATACTACCTAAGCCAAACCTTAGCAAAAAGGCAATAAATGAATTACTGCCATATTACGAGAAAGAACAATAGAAACGGCACAATAGGATAGTTGTAGAAAAAGAGTTAAACAATTCCATTCGCAAGGAAAACGAAAATTAAACAAGGGGTAATCCACTTAAATAACTATTGGTTCCTTTCGTGACTTGAATTACAGACGGTAAGTTACAATAGGTATGAGGCCCTAACCACGAACGAAGTGTTGCCTCTCTCTCACACTTGTGAATTCGTACGTAAGCTTGACAGAGAGGAAATATTTCGTGGTTCGCGGTCCCTACCGCCTGCTACTAATTAAGTAACTTTGTCCTCGACTGTACAATAAATTGAATCTCAACTACGATTAAATATTAAATTATTTTTAGAGGTAATTAATTTAGGGTGGTGGAATAGTTGGATACTTTTAGCTGACAGGCAACAGTGATGAGCTGATGAGATGAACACGTCAATCTTAGATATTTCTAAGATAAGAACATACAATTTTTTATTGACTTGCAAAACAAATGCCTAACTCTCAGCTTCAGTCAAAATATACAGGGTGTAAACGATAAGTGTTTACAGGCCATAATTCGGTAAATATGAGAGGTATCAGAAAAATTGTAACTGATATCGAAAGTGCATTACTCAACGAGTAAAATTACACTAATAACTTTTTAGAAATAAAATCAGAAATATCTCAAATATTAACTTCAAATCAAACCCTTCCATACATTTAGTACGTAACCGTTCATTCAAAGACTTGTTTAATACGAATATTTTTTTATTTGAGAAAAAGTATTAGATTAATTATGTCATAAACGGCAGTATTATTATTTTATTACAATGCATTCGTACAAATAACGAATCTCTAACAGTTTTATCTCTTACGACACCCGACATTCTTTAAGGCTGTAAGTCGTCTCTAAAACAGGCTAAAATTGTATGACGTGATTAATGGACAAGCCCTATATCAGCCAGGACGTATTTAAAGAAAAGATAGATAGTATGGTAATTTATTTTATTACATAATAATTTTATCCCACCAAACAATATTTCTAAACAAAAATAAAAATATTTAACAAATCCTTCAGAGATGGTTGCTTAATCTTACAATCATCTTAGTTTCTTATTTAACCTAGAATCTATTTATTCCTATGCAGTACATAAATATTTCATAGTTACACACACATGTATTAAAATTATATTTGAAGCGATATTGTGCCCAACACCAATTTTTAAACTGGTTCACTTAGTTTTTTAGTAATCATTCATGAGAAATATAATTTTAATATCATGCTTTGATCAATGTCAATAGCACATCGCAGTATGCAAGGGCTCTGATAATAAACGAGTGTGAAATAACAGAACAAATTTATAAATAGGTACTTATTTATTTTATAAGACCAAAAGATTGCAGTGTATACTTATATTTTTCTGACATGAAAATGTTCCAAAACTACTAATAGGACAAATGTTAGAATTTTATTATCCCCTGCGACAGCCTTATATACTGCAGGTGCAGGCACCATTTTTTTAAAATAAACAATAAATAAAATTACAAATTGTGAAAAATATTGTCTTTCATTGTCAGTCAAGCCTGAGCCAACGATTCTTGATATGCCAGTACTAAATCACTCATTGCAATAACAAAACCACAAATTTTAATTCATGTTTAAATATCTAAAGTAATATACCTATTTCATTTTTTACAACTTTTACTATTTTTTTAGAAATTCTTAGTTTTTTTTCAGTTATCTAATACTAGGTACACAAATAACTTAAGCATTTTTTTTCTTCATACCAATACACTGTATACTTTTTAATGTATGTACCTCCATAACATCATGTTTTTTTAGATTTTTTCCTCATAAAATCTTTATATTTATGAACACTTACAACAATTTAGAATATACTTTTTTATTTTATTCTTAATTTAGTAGACCACAATTTGATTTGGTTTCACGAAGTTGATGTGCCTTGTGATTTCATGGTTATATGACTTTAATGATGAATGTTATGATTTATGAAACATGAATTTAAAAGTTTAAACCATTTGACCTGACAGTTTCTTTAAAAAAAAAATCACAATAAATGAACAAATGAATATCCAAAAATATGTTAAATAAAAGAAGATGGAATGTTAAAGAAAGTATTGAAACAGTATAGAAGACCCGTAATCAATAGTCTTTAGTTAAGCTCCTTGACAACAAATAAGAGTGAATATTTTTGCTAGTTCTTGGACCTAGGTCAGATCATATGGGAAAGTTAGTTTAAAATCTTGAAAAAATTATTCTTTCTAATACAGTGAGGCAAGGATAGAAATTTGTTTTCACCATTGTTAAGTTATTATAAGTTTGCATACACAAACTACACAATACATGTCTCAGTGTACTAAAATATCTACATTAAAACAAATCATTTGGAGTGTACCGTTATTAAGAGTGCACAAGATTCGGCAATAATGTAGGTACACTATACATTGATAAACAATAACCAATGTATTGAGTTGTGTTATGAAATGGAAAACTGCTATAATGATATACAAAGTAATTAGAGCACAGAAATCAGTCCATAACTTGCACAACTGGTATAGCAATCATACAATTTTCAATTTCAATGGTCATGACATGAAAAATGGGATGTTTGTTTTGAAAATGTGTGAAATACCTTGGGCTTGCTTGTGGTCAGTTCAATTACTTATATCAATCACAATCACTGGACTATGTGCAGGAACAAATGTATGAAACAGATATTAAGTACAAGAATGATCTAAGGATTGAAAACAATGCTAACTATCCTAAAACTACTCTAAATGAAGCAAAATGTGCATTTTTTAGTGCAAAGTTATTACAATCTACTTAATCAAACAATTATAACAATAATGTTTAACAAATGTTTTCAAGTCAAATAAACAAGTTCTAAGTCCATTCAATAGCTATAACACTCAAAAATATTGAGATTTTATTGAAATATATAATTATGCTTTTATGAAACTGTTGTTCAAAAATAAATATCAAAATGCAATTAAAATTAACATGGTTAAAAAAATATAATGTGTGTAGTTATGAATTTTTCCTACTTAAGTTTATTTATGGTCTACTATCACAATTTATAGAGGGAGGGCTAGAAAGCTATGGAAGAAGGGGGCATCGAGCATTCTCCGACAGTTACCCGGTACGAGGCCAACTCACTGATTCCGTGGTAGTGGACAAAAGCAGCCACAATCACAAGCACATGAAAGATCTGGTGGGACTGGAACCAGATGTCACACTTGCCAGGGAACCATCTCTCTGGAACCCGTAGCGCGTAAAACATGGCCCCAAGAATATAAAGCAACCCCATCAGAACCAACCAGCCCAGTGAAGCCTTGCTGACTTGAGTGAACCAGCCTTCAGTGATCCCATAATGAATTGCTGGCACTACTCCCGATAGACCAAAGCCCATGAACACTCCGGCTCTAAGTGGCCGCAGTCTAGGCTCTGAGAATCTATCCCAAAGTGACACTATTATAGAAAGTATTCCTAAAACAACCACTACAGATAAATAAATAATCTTCGGTCTGTAGTGACAGTAGAAACTGTAGTATAACCAAGGAACAAAGGAACCCATGATGAGTAGTGCTATTCCACAGTAGTCAAGTTTGGAAAATAGTTTCCCGACCATTTCAGAGTGGCAGTACAGTGTGTGGTAAGCAAATGAAAAACCGAGGCACACAATAGCTCCTATGAAGAACACGCCAAATATCATTTTCTCTTGCATTTGAATTTCAATTGAAGGTCGAGACAGGAAATAGATGGCGACGCCGATGAAGGCCACGCAGCCGAGGAGATGGGTCCAAATATTGCCAGTTTCGGTGTGGATGCGGAAAATGGAGGCGAAGCAGGCACTGAAAGATGGTAAGGGCGGGCGATGGCCCTTATGGAGGTAGTCGTTGTCTTGCAGCCAGCGCGGTAGATGGCGGAAGTGGCAGACGTTCCACGACGCTTCCCATACTTTACGCACGAACTCCTCTGCCTGCTCTGCTGCGTTGTGAGCCAGAGCTCCTAAGTCTATTTCGTCCGACAGCACGCCCGCTTTCAATACTTCAGCCATCTCCGCGTCGAGCAGGTGTTGGTCCTCGGGCGTGGACGGCAGCGGACATCCCTCTTCCTCCTCCGCGAGCACCTCGTCCAACTCGTCCATGTGCGAGGTCAAGCTTTCCGCCTCGGGGTCCCATCCTTGCCGTCGTCGCAGCCCGTCGGATGACACGCTCTGCGACCCGGAATCGGAGTCCAACTCCCACATTTTGAATACTTTTCACGCTTTAATCACAAACATTCGACAGTATAGGTGACCTTTAACGGTAAACACGCAGGCAGTTTGCGAGAAATCCAGTTACGTCACTAAAACCACAGTGCACACAATGCAATATCTTTGTTCAAAACTTGCACGATTTCTAGTATCTAATGTGATTAAACTTGATGTCTGAATGTAACTGAATAAATATACTATAATTTTGTTAAGGATCAATGTCTAATTAGAAGCAACCTCCGGAAGTATCACGCAGCTAGCGAACAGCTGCAAGAAAGTAACTGTCGTGTCGTCCATCTACACACCGAGCGCCATGATTTTCCGATTGCCTATGCCATCTCGTTCTCTCTTTAGCAGTTGTCAACTCAGTGTCATCGAAAATAAGGATGTGTATAAAACCTCACTACATCGAAAGAAATCGATGATTCGAAAACAAACAGATTCGATAGATTCGACTGATCATTTGATCAATATAAATATAACGATAGATACAAAAGCGCCCATGTTATATGATTTTTATTCAGAATTTTGTGAAGTTTTTGAAGTAGGATCTATTGTTATAAATTATAAATATTAGACGTCATATACCACAGAATGAAGACAGTTCATCAACGTCTGCGAACTAGGTCAGCTGCCCCACCGCGAACAACGAAATCCGCAAATTTCGAGAAATTGGCTCTGCTGGGTCTGCTAATGGCTAATGGCCTTTGTTGGAGTGAAAAGTCCTCGAAATTAACGATTTTCGAAGCTTGCGGTAGTAAGCCTGTTTTCTTTGGTGTATGACATGTAATATTTCTAATTTATAGTATATACTGCATTTAAGTGTGACTCTACTTAAAAATACAAATCAAAAATATTTATCAAAATAATTTGATTTGAGGTACAAATCAAATTATTAAGCTTGTATTTTTTTTTTCTACAACATTTTTTTAAGATCCTGGATGGTTTAACAATTTATCTACCTACGTATGAAACTACACACGTGTTGCCCGCAAACAAACGGAACCTAAAAATAAATATTATGACGTATTTTTTTTTAATAATTTCCTGAATATCGTTGAAGTTTTGACAATGAAACCAATACAAGTATAGGGATTTTTTCTATTGATGCGTAGAGATAGTATGAAATTGAAACATGCTATGCACATAATAAAAGCCAGGGCTGTGAACCTTCAAAAAATATAGGCTTTGTTTACTGTACACTCAGTTTTGTATATTTCTTATGTATGATGCCCCAAAAAATTAAAATTAAAATACCTACCTACACCTACCGTCCTATTCTTTTCACTCAATATTTACAAAATACTTCTTATATTTGGCTAGCCATAGAAAAGGTAAGTTACATTAAGAAGGTTCCCTGCATAATTGAAATTTCGTTATTAAGGTTTGTCTTTGTCATTGGTTTGCAATAGGTACTCGTACGCAGATCGTAGTCGATGCACTGCCTGCGCGATGCTGTCGTGATTCGTGATAAATATATTAGTATCATACAGAGTAAATCAAAAACAGTTAAGCGCAAAAAATCGCCTTCTTTATTCTTAAGAATACGTGAATGGGTCTTTAAACAGATCAGCATTATTTTTGTTACACTCCGTTTAATTATAATGCAGACTAGTAAACTAAACCTTAGGAATCGCCAAAATTGTAACCGATCAAATGTAAATGCACATCGATTTCAGCATCGATTTTTTTAGATATTCCTAGTTAAATCGATTTCACAACATATTATATTAAGTACAAAGCACAACACTATTATTAAAGTGTGTTGACGTAAAGAAGTAAAACTGTTTCTGATTGGAGGATTCATATTTAACCTAGAATCGACCAATAGCCGAGCGATTCCATATGAGCAAAATTATAACCTTAAAACAGATAAAGATGATACATATCTTTAATGAAACGCATTCGGTAATGTACTAATAATCACTTACTTCTTAAACATGTTGATAGAAGATTAAAACACAGTCGAACGCCGAAATTTCACAAAACACTTTGGACGAAATAGTGACACCGGATAATACACACAATACAATAAATGTTTCTTTTCTTTTCTGTCACTTTTGACAACTGATTTGACGTAAACAACAAATTCCGACCAACCAAAGACATTATACTAAACCTACGTCCTAATTTCCTATTGGGCAGTCATGATACAGAGTACATTAATTGGCCAATTTTGACACTTCTAGAAGCGTTTTCACTACTGTTCCGTAACATTTAATTATGGGCTAACAATTTATAATTGTATATAAGTCGACCTTAAATGTTACTTTATATAAATGCTACGTTTTGTATCTCTATCGTTTTCATTATTTGAAAGTTAGATACTTTATAAAAAAATGCAGGAGAGAAAGTTATTGCTAACCTGGCAACAATAATTGTAATGTCATTAATTTAATGTCAGAATGTCACTTTAAAAGAAAACCCATAGTTTGTTTTTATACCTAAGTACCACGTGCCAAACTCGTATTTTAAGAGCAATAAATCGTATAATAAATTAACCTTAAGATGTCTAACCTACTAGAAGTGTTAGTGACAACTGATTCAAACAATACATTATGGACGAGCTCTGTGTGGGATCCCCACACGGGTACTAATCTGAAAACGTATAAAGGTGGTGGAACATCTGAAGCTAAAACTCTTTCATTTATCGGATGCGACTACATAGCGGCTGTAGAGAAAACTAAACCGATTTTGCACATTTGGCCATTGAATTCGCATCAGACAGTACAGGGCATGCGGTTTATTCTACCAGGCAAAGCAAGTGCCTTTGCATTCAGTCCCGACGGAGCATTCTGCGTGGCCGGCATCGATGAAAAGATTTATTTATGGCAAATCGCCTCGGGAAACCTTTTATCTATAATAAATAGACATTACCAGAAAGTGGTACAGCTAAAGTTTACACCAGATGGAAGATTTTTCGTGTCTGCAGCGGAAGATGGTATGGTTATGGTCTGGTCCCTAGCTACCGTTGCTGCTAACCCTGAAGCTGAACTAGTGACCCAATCCACTGCAGGACAACATGATCCTGTATACATATTCTCAGACCACTCACTACCTGTTGCAGATTTATATATTAGCAAAACTGGCATGCATGGCCGATTATGTTCTGTTTCTGGAGACAGGACCTGCAAAATATATGATTTAGCATCAGGAGAGATGTTGCTAAATCTAGTCTTTGATGTTCCCTTGTCAGCAGTTACTATGGATGTCCTAGAACTAACCATGTTTGTTGGGACCACAGAAGGCAAAATTTTCCAAATAAGTCTTACTAATCCTCCCAGAAGCCGGGATCTCTTGATAAATACAGAAAACACTCCAATTTTTACTGGACATAAGTCTATTGTTAACTGTTTATCAGTTTCTCTTGATGGTGAGACATTAATGTCTGCTTCTAATGATGAGAGGGTTTTGCTCTGGCATATTCTAAGCCGACAACCAATAAGAACTATAAAACACAAGGGACCTGTAACAAATGCCTATTTCACCACAAATTATCCAGCCATTTATAAGCAAGAGTTCAAGCCAAGCATTGTCCTTCATTCGCTGGAAAGGTCTCTAGAAACTTCCGAAGATCCTGTTGAACTTGAAGTAATAGTAAACAAAAAAATGAACTTTTGGCCAATTTCATCTGAAGAAGACTATGATCAGAATATTAGTATAGCAGCAGAAAATCAATATAAAGAAAATGAAAATAAATTAAAAGAGGAAATAGGGAATTTAAAGAAAATTAATTCCAATTTGTATGCTTTTGCTATTCAAAAGGAAGTTAACAGCATTGTAAACGGTAACAATAATGTAGCCAAGAAAAACAAAAAGAAAAAGAAATAAATGCTTATAATGTTTAGCTCTTTACTTATCATTGTTTAATTTAAATAAAACAGTAAAATGGAAAGATGTTTTGAATTTATAATTTTACCACTCACTCCTATATGATGTTACTGACGTAATTTCCGGTTTTTAAGACATGGCAACCCTCTATTTCGTTCAGAAATAAAATAAATGTTTTTGTGCGATCAGATTGAACAAACAATGATTTTTATAGTTTCAGACTTCCAACTTTGGCAGTAGCAGTAGTATCTCTTTTTTTTGAGTCTTTGGGGCTTATAATGGGGCATTCCACGAGAATGTCGCTTACGTGACGCTTATACTATCTATGGCAGCTACGTTAAATAAATGCTCAAAGTTAGAAAAAACTGTGATGTAAGTTAAGTCCCAAAATATTAACACTAGAACTCTGGTTCCTATCACTTTTAGAAGTACTAAAAGAATTGCGTTACGTAAGCGACATTCTCACATCAAGTAAAAAGGTGCGTGCAGACTTGGTGCAGACCAAAAGAGCATTCGCTGTTCTATCCCCCACTCTACGAAATCAACAAATCACGTTTCGTGTAACGATCGAATTTCGTAGAGTAGGGGGTTAGAACAGCGAATGCTCTTTTGGTCTGCATGCACCTTAAATAAAACCACCAACTATAGTTCAAAAATTAAATGAGTGCATCTAAAATCTAAATAAGTGAATAAATTTGGTATTGATTATTGTATGTCTGGTGAAAATAAAATGGAACAAATTTCTTAACAATATAATTTAACTACACCAAAATTTTATTATAATGTTTGCAATACTAGTTTCGACTTTGATTTCAGAACGAAATAAAAAAAAGTTAACGCAAACGTCACCCTTTTCGAGCAACGCATTTTTGTCTGTTTTTAAAAATACACCCGTAATTTTTCTGGGCGTCTTTTCTCATTGACCATGTACTAAAAAAATAAATACCGGACAATAGTACCTCGGCGGCTATGGTTTTATGATATCTTGTTTATTCAAGGTAAGTAGAGCAGAATATGTTAATGGCACACGATCTTAAAAATAAACTCGAGGTTGCATTAGAATTTTGCGTCACAAACAAAACATTGTTTTGTTTATTGTTTTCAGGTGGACGCGATGTCGAAAGCCATCATCATGCCGGAGTGCAACAAGGATATAGGGGGTATGAAGGAGGAGATATCTAGTTCACCGCCCGAGAAGAAGGAAGGAGCTATGGGGCTATTCAGTCGCCTTTTGCGGTTGGATACTCTGAAGAGGAGCGCAACCGTGAGCCCTACGTCAGCCGAGCCTCCGATTACCTACTACGGAGTATACATTCCTTGCGAAATCAAGAAAGGCCCAGATGAAGGTAAGCTTGTTTAATTTTCCAACATCTGCTTACTAATCTTATGTTACTTGGTACTATTTTATGAACGTTTTTATGTGCCAGTAGACAAGAAGTTTATCATTTCTAAGTATGTTGTATAGTTGATATCTTTCATAGCATCAATTAAATGCCAGCATTTCTTTCCGTATAAAAATAAAGTGTCCGTTAATTATTGTCTATGATGATTGAATGAAACACATTCATTTCAGTTGGGTAATGTTAAAATTATAGTAAATCAGACTGCTTGCTTGTTGTTTGGCGTTTTAATTGCAATATTATTGCCAGGTACTATAAGTATTGTTTATTACTAGTATGTGATTTCTTGAAGACTGTTTAATGTTAAAGCCGAGTGATCTCTGATATTTTATATTTAAACAATTAGTGCTTAATTTAGTATAAGTTTCTGCACCAAATCATAGACATCTGACATCCACTTTGTCAGCAGTTATATTTATGACTAATACTGGATGACAAGTCCTTATACAATACTTACAAATGCCTTCATTATTACAATCAGTGATACCCAAATGTTTATTTCACAGAAGCAATACATGTATATGAAAACAAAGCAGAGGCACTGGAATTGGTCAAACGCTACAAACTGGGGAGATTTAAGGCTTTCCATGATCGAAAGGAGGCTGTTTCTTTTGCCCTACGAGGTGCGGAGCCTACAGACACCACGGATGGAAATGACAGCTGTAAGTTATTTTTATTCCATACTTATCCTCCAAAAAAGCTAGCATAATGTGCCTCCATTAGCATTAGCCATTTAATGAGCTATGTTGCGAAGAAATTGCTGTATGCGGCAACAGGATCAGTGTAGATGTGTTCGCCCCCAGCACACCTCAAACAGGGGCTATAAAATGTATGAAACAAATGCATTGGTACTTGCATAGTCTAAATTCGGGTAGCTGCACGCACATGCTTGTGTGAGTCAGATAAGGGCTTGTCCATTAATCACGTCATACTGTATAGGAGGATGGGGGGGGGGATCAAGAAAAAATCACCAATTATCACCATAGGGGGGTCATTGGACAAATCACATGTAATTTGTTGTTACTCTGCTGAACTGGTATTATAGCTAGTAAAAAACCAGATGTGAAACCCTTGGAAATAAATTACTTGTCATAATGGCTAGGGTCCTGAAAATATCACCAAATATCACCATGGGGAAGGAGGGGTCCAAAATAGGCCAAAATCGTATGACGTGGTTAATGGACAAGCCCTGTAAACTGTAACCTTTTTATTTTACGAAAACAGTAAAAAAAATTGTTACGTATCCGAAAACGTGTGTTAGGTAGTCACTATTAATGGCTGCATTCAATCTCAAACGACGCTATTAAGACATAATCTAATCTGTAATGGTTTACTTAACACATTCGCCTCCGGTACTGTTTCACTAAGTGCTAATACTATGCCAATCAAAATTATCAGACAGAAAACCTATGCCAGTGACACGCATGTGTGACCGAAAAACGTTCGTATTTTTATGCCACTGGCATAGGAGTGAGTAGGTACTTCATTTATGCTAGTAGCATAAGGATACGATTACTTAGATCAAAACACTGTAATCTTTCAAATAAATTAATTTCAAATAAACCAGACCAGACTGAAACCACACCACCACATTTTCCATTCTTTTGGTCCGGGGCCTTTTGCGAAATTCGATGTTCGCGGTAGCAGGCCTGATGGCCCTTCGAAGTTTCGACCTGTCAAGGAATGCCACTTATCGCGAAATTAGCATACTACGTAAAAAAGCATAATCTGTATTGAAATGGTTATTTTCGGATAGTATACACCGTGTTTTTATTGATTTCCGTTAAATAGGACAGGTTATTTGGGACATTAATATAAGTTGCCTAGTATATCGGCTTTTGTTAAATTCGTAAAAAATGATTTTTTTTTCGTTTTCATACATAATAATTGAAATAGCAAGTGTGAGATAACCTTAAGAATAAGATCTCAGGTGACTGACGACACATGTCAAAATAAGTTTCATTAGGATGTAATAAAGGTTGCAATACACTTGTTCAGTCATTAAACTAATTTTTTTAATAACTCAATAACAGTAAGAGTTAAGGTACTAGTTTCTTAGGAAGCTTATTTAGGTCAAAAATAATAAATTTGTCTAAGAAACTAGTATCTTAACTCTTACTGTTATTGAGTTATTAAAAAAATAAGTTTAATGACTGAACAAGTGTTATTGCAACCTTTATGACATCCTAATGAAACTTATTTTGACATGTGCCGTCAGGCACCCGAGATCTTATTCTTAAGGTTTTCTCACACTTACCATTTAATTTATTATGTATTTTTTTTTTTTTTTTCGTATGGCTTTTTGTGTACTCTACTTCAGAGTTTAATAGTTTTTAAGTATTCTACTGCTTCGTGAGTAAGAGTAGAAAAATCCTCCACTCGCCCAGGGTATTTGGTAAGGGGGCAGTCAAACACCATGTGGTGTACTGTCTGCTCGGGAGCTCCGCACCGGCATGCCGGTGATTCGCACCAGTTCCATCTGTACCACAGATAAGCACAGTTCCCAACGCCCGTCCTTATCCGATTTAGCATGCACCAAACGCGCCTGGGCTCCACAAAGCCAACAGGTCGTATTTTGGTGCTAGGCTTGAAGACGTCGTCAGGGAGAGATCTTGATTCCCATTCAGATTCCCAGGTGTCTCGTAAGTTGTAGGTTGGTTCCTGGTCATGGAATTTCAGCGCTGGGGGATGGCGAGATTTTAGTCTGGACTTTTTAAAATCGCGGAGTTCTTCGTGGACTGGCAAGTTCGGTGACGCCCGGATCTTTTGCAATTCGAGGCCAAGACATCTTTCTCTTCGCAGATGGGGGGGGTAGTATGTGAGACAGGACTGGCAGCCAATACGTTGGAGTGGGCTTGAGGCATCCAGAGATCAGACGCATCGTATGGTTGAGCTGGACGTCAACCAGGGAAGTGTGAGCGCTGTTCAGCCAGACGGCAGAACTGTATTCAGCCGTCGAGAAAACCAGCGATAGTGCTGAGGTCCGAAGCCTAGCTGCACTGGCACCCCAGGTAGTGCCGGTTAGCTTTTGGATGATGCTATTGCGGGTTTTCAGCTTGGCAGACACTTTTCCAAGATGCTGTTTGAAGTTCAGGCTTCTGTCAAGCGTGACTCCCAGGTACTTGGGGAAGAAATTGTGTTTCAGAGTGGTTTCTCTAAACTCCACTTTGAGCTCTTTATTGGCCAATTTGTTATTTAAGTGGAAGCACGCTACTTCTGTTTTTGAAGGGTTAAGACGTAGGCGCCAGTTCGTAAAGTAGTTGTCCAAGGTAGAGAGATCCCTTGTTAGCATTGGTTCAGTAACTTGCATGCTAGAGCCTAGTGTGACCAAGGCCAAATCATCCGCATATCCAAATTTCCTACTGATTGTTTCGGGCATGTCATGGACGTACAAATTGAAGAGCAGTGGTGCGAGGACCGACCCTTGAGGAAGGCCGTTATTTAGGACTCTTGCTTGGCTGGCACGGTCCCCAAGGTGAACGCGGTACGGCCTGTTGCTGAGTACACTTTCGAGCAGCCTGTAAATTTTCATGCAGGGCACTATTTTTAAAAGTTTATATAGCAGACCCTGGCGCCAGACGGTGTCATATGCTGCAGTGAGGTCGATGAACGCTGCTGATGCCTTCATGTTACGATCGAAACCCTTCTCTATAAGCGTCGTAAGGGCCAGAACCTGGTCCACACAATTCCTGTGGGGCGGAAGCCAGCTTGCTCCTGTGGTATGGAGCTATTAATGGTGCTGGAGATTCGGTTGTATATAATGCGCTCCAGGAGCTTGTAGATCACACTAAGGAGAGCAATTGGTCGGTAGCTTTCTGCTTTATTGTCCGCTTTCCCAGGCTCTAGGACAGCCACGATTTTTGCACGTTTTAGAAGTGGGGGGACTATGCCAGACTCTAATATAGCTGTGTAGAACTTGGCGAGCCAGTCCCGTGTGCGAGGACCACAGTACTTAATAAACTCGGGAAAAATTTCGTCAGCACCACAAGCTTTATTTATCGAGGTTTCTTTTATACCAAAAGACACCTCATCTGTAGAGACTGAGCGCCCGAAGTCATGGTGCGGCGGTGTTTCGTTCTTGAGATTTTGGAGCCTTCTACGAACCTTGCGGGTGTGAAGTTTGTCACTGGGAGCCTTTGACAGTTTGTGTATCCTAAGGGCTATCTCATTAGGGTCCACTTTGGGCCCTCGTTTCAGAGTCGAGTCCCCGGACGACAGTCTGTTTAGAGTGTGCCACGCTTTTCGACTAGAGTGCTTGAAGCTCATGGTTTCAATAGTTTGTGCCCACTTCGCTCTGCGAGCATCATCCAGGGTCCGAATAAGTTCGTGTGCCACCTCCCTGTCCCCCGTTTCAGAGAATTCATTCCACAGCGTTTCAGTCTGAGCGTTCCAGCAAGGGATGTAGGTCTTTCTGAATCCTCGTGGTATGTGCTTCTTAGCGATGCTTATAACTAGCTTTCGGAACCTCTCGTAGTTTTTAGGCTCGGGTGGGATCCATCTCAAGCAATCATCTAGTTCGGTTGCATAGGCAGGCCAGTCGGCCTTTTGGAAATTCCAGCGAGGTACAGGATATGATTCTACTATTGGTATTTGTAATCCAATCGTTATAAGCACACGTCGCACTCCAGCGGGCAGTTTGGTGGCATGTCAATATGATAGATAAGGTTCACAAATACATCAATTCATTTTCAAATAAGCAGAAGTATTTGTACTTAGTATTTGGTACGTAGTATTTATAATGTACAATTCTAAATATATTAGAAACTAAAGTAGTACGTTAGTAACGTATTATTTTTTAGTATTCATTCAATTTTAAATAAAAATACAATTGACTAGTATGTAAAATATTTAATTTACTTAAATAAATATGTTATGCGAATATATTATTAAATTTTTTTCCAAATTGCCGGCGGTCAACGGTCAATGAAGTGTATTTTGGTTAACATTATTTGTAAACTCAACCTCTTCGTTTTGAATTAGACTATTTATCATTTTTAGTGTCGATTCCCCGGATTCGATTTTAAGACAATTTGTAGTTTCAGATATACTTGTTTTCCTTTAGGATGCAGGCGTACTTTTGACAATTTGTTCATAGTCTTAT
>JALPQI010017538.1:0-16117 GCA_025490895.1 Thaumatotibia leucotreta | reverse complement strand
GACTCCTAGCCCCTCCTCTCCATTGCTTTTTGGATGACTTTGAGCCTTCTTATGAAGCCCTTTGTTAGCTGCCACGTTTCAGTACCGTATGTCATCACAGGAAACACACACTGATCAAGTGATCAAAGACTTTCGTCTTCAAAAAATGCGGAATATTGGACGAAAAGATGTGTCGTAACTTTCCGAATGCTGCCCAACCGAGTCGGATTCGATGATTGAATTCTTTCTTGAAGTTGGACGGTAGTTCTTCAATAAAGCGTTGTCACCTTTTTTGAAGAACAGTACCACCACACCTCTGTTCCATGCCTTTGGCGTTTTCCTTGCAGGATCGGTTAAATACCACCCGTCTTCAGAAGCTCAGCTGTAATTCCGTCTTCCCCAGGCGCCTTGTTATTTTTAAGCTGTTCAAGAGCCATTTTAATCTCGTGCAGGCTGACGTCCGGGATGTCTTCTTGTCTTCTGTATAGTGTCGGGTCAGTCTAGCTCTAAGGTCTTCCGCCAGACCAACTCCGAGTCTGCTAGTTGTTTTTTTTTTCGTTTTTATATAATACTCTGTCCAACAATAACCAGTAGAAGAAAGGCAGCAATGAAAAATCGCAGGCTAACAACACTGCATCGAATAACTCCTAAATTGTGTTTAATATATGTTTAATATATATATATATATACATATATATATATATATATATATATATATAAGGTCCTAATTTATTAGATGCAGATATTTTTACAGCTGATAGTACTCGGTCTCTGGAGTATATTAAACCGTGAAACATTATAGCTTTTACGATGTTTTTTTGGAGAAAACGGCTAAATAAATTTGCTTCGTAAAAACACCCTGTTTATGAGATTATTAAATGAAAACTCATTGAACAGATTCTAGTACCTCTTTTACGTACTACACAACTGGAACTGGCCACTTCACGTCGATAAATTAAATACTTAATTGTCAATGTCATGCTATTTTCCCTTGGATTGTGTCGTTTGATGACATGACAGACAGTGTTATTGTGACATGTGATAATGCACATGATGATTTTTTATAGACAAAATTATAATTATTTTTTTTGATAGGAAAATTAAATCAAAAAAATTACATGAAAAGATTTCTTAATTTATATTTAAAGTTAATTATTTTAATGTAAAGTATCATTTGTTAAAATATCTGCAACTAATAAATTAGGACCTTATATATATAGGGTGGGCCAATAATAAATGCATTTTAACAAAGAAGGTCGGTACAAAAGTGAATTTATCACTGGCCCACCCTATAATTATAGTATACAAGGTGCCCACGAAGAAGGGGAAAGATTTTAATCGTAGTCCTAAGTCTAAAATAAGAAAAAATGTTATAAGAAATTAGGTCACATTGATACAATTTTTAGGGTTCCGTAGCCAAAATGGCAAAAACGGAACCCTTATAGATTCGTCATGTCCGTCTGTCCGTCTGTCACAGTCGATTTACTCGGAAACTATAAATGCTACAGTAACGAAATTTCATAAGGATATGTATTGTATGAACCGCTACAGGATTATGATACTAAATCGTAAAAAAAAACCATTGGGGTGGGGGCCCTCCATACATGTAACTGAGGGATAGAATTTTTTTTTTCGTTGTATATAAGCGTGTGGGGTATTAATAGAAAGGTCTTTGAAAATTATATGAAGTTTTATACATTTTTTTTTTATTTAAGCAAATCGTTTTCGAGATATCAGCTCTCAAAGTCTGAAAAATGTGTCCCCCCCCCTCTATTTTTTAAACTACGCGATATAAAATTCTAAGAAAGATATATGGTATGCACATTAATAAACTCTATCAACGATTTTTAGTTTGATTAAATTATCTCCTATAGTTTTTAAGAAAGGTTGATTTAACTATATTTTTTTAATAATAAATTGATAATGGTACGGAACCCTTCGCGCGCGAGTCCGACTCGCACTTGGGCCGGTTTTTTTTATTATAGTGTACATTTTATTATAGACAGTGTAATGTTTTTGATAAAGCTTTGTAAAGAAAATTCAAATATGGCCACAATTAGAATTTTCTTTAGCTCGACGTTCTCTTCTCTCTGTAGTTTATTGTAAAAACAATTGTTTGAAGATAATTTTATCATGTGATTAAATGAAACATTTCATCGTTTTTTAAATAAGTATTTTGTGATTACGGCTTCGATGAAGAGAAGTGTTCGGCCGATGAAAAAGAAAATAGTAAAAAACGTGAAACATAACCTCCAATGCTTCACATTATCGTGATATACCTACACCTACTATATCAAAAATGAGTAGACAAATACCTTGTATAGAAATGCCTATAGCCAGGAAAAGCAACATGGTTCTGCTCATATAATTATTTTTATAAACTTATTATACAATATTATAAACATGTAAAAAATGTGTAAAATTTATAAAATAAATCACTTATAGGTACTCTGTCCCAGAATTCCTGTCAGTAAAAAGGGCGGCAAATACTGATTTTAATATGATCGATGGGTAGCAAACTTTTTGCGCCCACATTTTTTTAATTTGGCGCCTTTTTCTACTGACAGAGATTATCGGACAAATTATATTTGTTTATAGCTAGACGAAAACATAATTATGCATCAGGGATAGTATGTATAGTATACTATCATGCATGGCAACCGAATGCAAAAATGTATGTAGTGTGCTTACAAAAGTTTTAACAAAAAAGGAAGGATCAAATATATTCATTATCAATCCCTTTTTAGATTAAGGAAGCGCTTAATCCAGATAGATTGACTAGTGAAAACGTAATTAATATAATAATACATTGGGGGGGAGTTTATAAAGATAGCGCTGGCCGGCGGCCGCCATTCGCCGCGCGAACCCTACGCGCATGCGCCCGCCTCGCGAGTGAACCAATAATTGACAGTTAACCTATCATGGCGGCCAAATTTTACGTAAGTGTCAAATAAAAAATAAAAGTGTATGCAACTTACAGAATTGTGGTTTGGAACGCACCCCGGATTTTCAAGAAGTGATTTTTCAGTGATTTTTTGTGATTTTCGATGTGGTTCCGAGGTGGTTCGAAGCCACATTTCTATAGTCATTGTTGCGTGTGATTGAGATTGTGTATTTGGTTCTTGTGTACATTGTAAACTGTAATGTATTGTGGATCAGGAAAAAACTTATAAGAACTTTATTTGTAAGCTGATTATTATGTTGCAATATCGAAATTAGTTATCTACAATGCTGAAAAGGTGGTCAAAGTTCATTGGAGTCTTACACATCATATGATATCGTGGAAGCGACGGTTTCTTTTGAACATAAAGCTTTTGAAGATTCAACGGTTTTGAAATCAGTAGTGTAGATATACATTATTTTTTCTGAAGCTGTACGTATAGTAATTTCGTATGTACTTACGTACATGCTTCTTTCACTATAATATACCAGTTGTAAAATCTCATAATTATGTATAAATAGTCCTAGAAAATTTAATGATAGGTATGTAATCAGTGATTATGATTACTAATCACCATCGTACCCGGGTACATTCAATTTATTCTGAAGTAGGTATCTAGTTATGTTTCAAAAATAATACTGAAAAAAACTCTAATATTGGGTTCAATTATAGGTAAAGTGGTTTTTGAGGTGGGTTGTTACTAATGCGAAATATGTACCAAAGCATATGTTACTTTACGGATGAGCTTTATGTAGGTACTTTATACGAACAACGATTATAATTTAGTTGTTTCAATAAATATATATTCGTATTTCTATCGCTACTGCCTATGTGTTTAAATTAAAAGGATCTGTAGTTAAATTGGCACACATCGAGGTTGCAAGTGTTAGGCAACACGAATAATGCCTAGGTTGTCTAGGTTGGCTTAGAAAGGACAATAGTCACTCCGGGTCGTTCACCCGCAGCCCTTTGGAAATGTATCGATTCACAATGCGGGGTTAAAAGTATATTAAATGGGTCTCTATTGGTTCCCATAAAGTTTGAAGTTCGATTTTTGAAGCGAATAACGTTGTAGGTCCGAATTTTTTTTAGTCATATTGTCATAAGTCATAAAAATTAATATCATAAATCGGTGGTCAGTTTTATGTAGGTCATAATTATTGTTAGTCATAAAATTCGATGCCCATAACTTTTAAAATCCATACAGCATCATTTTCAGAATGTTAAAAGCAATAAACTTCCTTATTATAACTGTTACAACGTCTATATTCGCAAGTTGTAATTATTTGTTGTCGCGTGATTATGTCAATGTAATGATACACCACCTAATAAATTTAGTAAGTAAACTTGGTAATAAACTTAGTTAGTAAGTAAATAGTAAGAGTATTATTTTAAAAGTCGGTCCTGGCGCTTCGCCGGCCGCTGCCGCGGCACGCTCGCTTCGCTCGCTCGGCTCGCGCGCTGTAAGGTCACAGTTCAACCTAACACTCCTCCTCGCTTCGCTCGTCGTCGTACCTACACTGACCTGCCTTAGAGTCGAGTAGGTAAGGAAGTTTCCTAAGTTGCATCGTAGTCCATAAATTTCTTAATTTAAATTAAGGAAAGTTATAAATTTCGTATTTAATATTCAATTTTTTTAATTGGAGTGAGAACCATTAGTAGGTTCAAATGTATGACTTAAAATATTTCTAAAAAATTATAGATAGACCTTCGAATGTTATAGTCAGCAATTTTATACCTTTTGTAATTAGAGTATGTGATGTTATAGGTTAGTAATGTTAGATCTATTAATCGTTATACTTAACAAAAATTATGACCATTGATGCTTATATCAGTAAATTATATGGATATCAATTTCTGACTAACGAAATTCGGATTAACAAATATATGGGAAAGAAAGGGATCCCATATTAAATACTCGTTAATATGGAACTGTGGATATGGGAAATAGGTCAAATAGAAGAATAGGTAGGTACAATCGATATTGAGTAACTACATACTCGTAGATCGGCATGTATCTTCAGTCAGTAAAAACGGGTCAAAAAAAAGTGCATTTGTAAGTTTAGCCACTTCTGGTAAATAAGTCGTTTATCATAAATAATGAGTTTAAATGTATAAATATTGATTAAAACCACTTTGAATTAAAACTAAATACTGATTAAGTAAGTAGGTACTTAAATAAACTTTAAAAAACCTTAATCATCCCAACTAGCCAGTTGCCCAAGTCCCGCTAACAAGATGAGTTTACCGCATCGAAAGTGAAAACACAAGTGAAACGCGAGGAAGTAGAGAAATAATTATGTATAACCGGCCAGTCACCCTGTTCTAGTAAAGCGCTTGAAATCGAGAGTTATAAGTACTTGCGATCTGGTTTGGTGTCGACTACGTATTTAGAGTAGATATCCCTCGTATTTTTTTCGGTAAGATACTCAAACCTAATTGTTTCTGAACTGCTTAATAAATAATAATCTACCAACAACCAATCTACCATTTCCTTTTTTTCTTGTGTAACAGGGGCTTCAAATTGCGATTTGTCAAACTTTTAATAATAATTAATATTATTTAGATTTTTTTATTTTTTAGCCGATTTATCATAATATAAAGTCCTTAAGTAACCTTCTGGCATGAAACGAATATTGTCTAGACTGCCACGATCTCACGCATTCACCGAGTTAATGTTAATACGTTAATTCATTTAATCACGTTAGCGTTCCATTATGTTACGGCTTGTTACTGATATTGTTTAACGCATTACGCGCATAAATGTGTATTATTGCATATTGGAAGCACTGGCCTCGATCAGCGAACAAGCATGACTTCACGCATTCATGGATAATTAGGGAAAGAATATCACTAAGTATCACACCAAAAGGATTACGCGTTTTTTTTAAAGCATTAGTGAATAATGCTAGTAGAAGCCGGTATTATGTACGGTCAACCAAGTTAATCGTTGCCATACATTACCTTTGATACATTTCCTTTGGTACCTTACTTTTTCACGGGGGCTATAGCGTGAATACAAACAGGCCGTTACCGGTATGCTGTTAATAAAACTGGATAATACTCTCTTCCAATAATTAACAATTTACAATTAAGTAAATTAGATAAGCTAAAAAAAGCTAAAGATGTCCAACATAAATATGTGTATACCATGTTGAGCTTTACACTTAATTTCGTCGAGATGTGTTACCTCCTGATGCTCAGTACCTACATCACGCTAATAAACTTTTATGTTCAACTATAAATACTTAAAACGCAATTTAAATAGTTGTGATTGATTTATCAAAAGGATTGGCTGTATTCCATTTGCATTTGTCAAAGATGTTGCGCGATATATACGCGAAGTTAAGAAAAGCGGTAGGTTCATCTCAATTTCACAATGGTTTTTGGGGGCAATTTTGAGTTGGCGTAAGACGTCTATATTATATATAGCCGCAGCACGTCCATAAACAAACATGACATTCAGTCGTAAATACATATGCCAAAATTATATTATTAACCTAAGTTTCCTACGCGAACTCAAACCCCATCAATACGCCACCCATTGTCTTTAATCTGGATAATTTATTGAATTAAACTGGATAATAGTTTGTAATGTCTGTTAAATCGAGCACGACCAGTTATCCTACGCAACTAAAATTGTGAGTCAGAATGTGGGTTGCTTGCTAAGTTGTACCCCCAATATAGCGAACTATAAGTATTTTTAGATTACAAATAATCTTTAACAAAATATATCCAATCAGCGGAACTTGCAAAAACTATCATCACAAACGTCATTTTTATTTTCAACATAGATATACAATGAGTGATCCTAATCTCTATCTAAAAGTGCAATTTGATGATGATATTTAATCTTCTGAATTAAATTTGATTGATTGATTTTTGGGTCACGAGCTATATAGTGAACTAGGGACGGTCATGCTGAACGATTTTTACTAACGAGATAAACAACAAATCACGAAAAAAAAACTCCTACTCATGAGTTAATTGATCCTTTAATTGATAGTTAAGTATCAATTTACTAATCATTAAGAGATATTTATACGATTTCTCGGCTGTCTCCGAAGGTACTGAAAGTTGCTTAGTACCCTATTTGCTCCGGCTCATGACTAAAGAATCACCTTGTATTATATTTTAGTTAAAGTGAAATACCTCATAGCCGGTGCAGTGCTCGCGCATAAAGGTGCGTTAAAACTAAAAGAGCATTCGCTGTTCTAACCTCCCACTCTACGAAATTCGATCGGTACACAAAACGTGATTGGTTGATTTCGTAGAACGGGCGCTAGAACAGCGAATGCTCTTTTGGTTTAAACGCACCTTTATATGTATAGGTAGTGGTCCTGCGCAGCGAAGATCAACGCATGCGCCTTCCGCGTCCCGCGTGGGAACCGGGCCGCTTGCGACATCCAGCGCTGGGACACGACCTCTGCTCGTGCGCTCAATAGCAGGGAAAAATATACTCCACTCTTGTAAACTTCGTGTTACGTATTTAAAAGTCTTTCTTTGATGCGCTGATGTACCTACTAATACATTTTTTAAGTAATTTAGCAACTCTAATAGTCCATCGATATTTAGCTAATGAACTTAAATATTCCTATAAATCGAACCAATTAGTTACGGAATATTACCACACATAATCACCATATGAGTCGATATTCAGTGTTTTATAATGCTTTTTGGTTTGATTAATGTATGTTTTATAATTTTTAAGATAGGTTGATCGAACTATATTTTTTATATTTGTTGCTACGGTAACCTTTGAGCGCGAGTCTGTCACGCCTATGGCCGGTTTTTTCACTTCTTGTAATGCCATAAACTTTCTAATAATAATAATGAACCCTTCGAACACTCCGAGTGGCCGAGTGGTTCAGGCATCAGACGCGAAAGCGGAGTACGTGAGTTGGAATCCCAGATCAGACGTTGATAAAGTCTGTATTTTTTCTTTGGTGTATGCCATCTAGTATTTATAATAAGAGTAAATTTTTGAATTGGATTAATACGTAAAATTAATAGAAAATAAATTGAGTTCTGTAAAAGTGTCGAGCACACGTTAATAGACAATGTGCGGTTTCGCTGTTCCCACGCGCGCACAAAAACACTCAGTTATACCTATTATGCACAATATTGTACATTATTCATTACTTGTGTTTCCTTTAGTATCAGAGCTTGTATAATTGTGGTATTGACGATTAACTTTGTTCTGAAAATATTGAATACTGTAAAACTACCCAACTATAGTCTAAAAGCTCCCAACTATGGTCCAAAACTAAATCTTCGATTTAGTGTAATTATTATATTATTGACGCAGTTGTTACACAAAATCTCCTCATTAATGATTAAAAAACTTAGATAAAACCTAAATAAAAGATTTCTATTGATGCTTAATTACGAGTTGAACTTGTGGACCATAGTTGTAGTAGTGGACTATACGAGTAGTTGTATGGTTTTACGGTACATAAAAATACTTGAACGATCTTACGAATAACAACAATGAATAATTAAACATGTTTGTGTAGATTTATTATAATCGTTGGTTTCTACATTAGAGGTGAAGCGGGAGAATTTCATCATAAAGTCACAAGAGGAACATACCTATTATCATTTACATAGACTTAACATACACAGGATACTAGAATATTATTATTGACAGTAAGTGTTCGTACCTACACGATCGTTAGGTATATTAAATTAATTCTATTGAATAATTGTTTGTCATGTAGTAAGCCTAAAAAAATCGAATCGTCACTCGCAAATATTATATAGGTAATTATTTTATATCTGTTAAGAATAATAAAAAAATGTAAATGACAAAACCATTATAATCATAAGCTCTCATATTATCGATTGTATAGTGTGGTAATGCGAGTACAATTATTATACAGTTGTATAATATTAATCGGTCCATCGATTGGGCAAGTACTACATTAAAATGAGAACTGTAACAGTTTTCGAAATGTTGGGCACATGAAAGTATTAAGTAGATATTATGTAAATTGAGGTAGCGTTTACGCAAAATTTAATTTTGTAAAAATCTGCGAAATATTTATAACCATATTTGATTAAAGTTTGTCTTTTAGGTAGATGCTTCAAGTTATGTGTGTATATCGCCTTGTATTCATTCATCAGATTACTGCAAACCTGATAAGCATTAAATTAATAAATAGATATCCACAATTATGTGGACGACCTACATATAAGTATAATTAAAATATACTTATGACTTTATTAGGCTTATTAATTATCACATATTAAGGTAGCTTGCGTTCATCGTTTGTGGCCTTGAAAAATCAATTTGTCAACCGGAAATGTGCAAAATTAACCTAAATAAGGTTTGTAAAGCCAAGGATGGAACGTTCTCACGGCTGCCGTTTATCGTGTTGTGCTTTTCCAGCTTGCCTAGTAACTGCCCAGCGCACACACATACCGACAGGATTAGACGGGTGTATAGGTAGTAAATGTGCTTTATTGAAGCTTGTCAAGCACCGCAATTACCCATTTTAAGAGAACGAGTGTATCTGGGGTCGTGACACCAGGAAGGACCTTTCAACGGCGTCAGAGTGGAGGGGGTCAAATCATTCTTAAGGTGTATTCTTGTATTCTTAGTTAATAGCTTTCTTCGGCGGTCTTTTATTGATTTACAACGTACGTATTGTTTTTGTAAGTTAGTTAGCCAGCCCATTGACAATTTGATATTTTAAATGGTACTCTGAGTAGTTCAGTAATATTTTTGATTCATCATGATTACAATTTTATAAGTTGTCAGGCCATATTAGGGGTAAACGATTTGTGTACCTATTATACATACATGTATGTATTTAGTAGATTACTGCTAAAATTGATTTGTATTGTTATGATTTTTGTACGTTTGTTGTGAAACAAATGTACTTCATTGTTGCTTTAGATATTTAAACAAAAATACGATATACATAACATTACATTCAGCCTCCTTAGCTTGGTTGGTGCTGACTCTGCCTAGGAAGCTGCAGTTTCCGGGTTCATATCTCGACGAGAGTGTTTATCTCAAATATGTGCTCCTTGGTCATGGTTGTTTTCTATGTATTTAAGAATCTACACGTATACATACATATATCTACGTATTATACATATATCGTCGCTTAATATCGAGAACACAAGCTTAATTGAGTTTATAGTGGGACTAAGTCGAATCGTGTAAGATTGTTCATCGATAATCGATTCAATCGTTATATTGATATTTATTTATTTTATGGTATAAATTCATAAATTAAAATACTCTTTATTAAATCAAAATGAGGATGTTTTCATTATCAACGGAAATTACTCACGGAAAGTTTATTCAGTCAAGCATGGAATTAGTTACACGATAAACACATTAGCCCATTGTTAAAACTTCCTTCGTTTCGGAGCCTTCCTCAAGACGTAATCGTTGTTTTAGCGGAATTAAAGGTTACCTGGACAAGGTCAAATGTCCATGTGGATTGCGATAAGAAAACAAATATTGTTTTCATATTGATGACGTAGTATAATATTTTAATGGAGTATAATATTTAAAAAAGAATAATGTTATATGTTTTTAAGTTTTTTGAGTAAGTACGTAATATATTGTGTCTATTTATAAGTACCTACCTACTAATTTTATTTTAAGAAGATTGTTTTAAGGCACTTACACTAAATAAAATTAATCTAAGTAACTCATCCCAGAATGCTTACCGTTCTAAACAATTAAAATTGTTGATTTCATCTCACCTAATTAATCAATAGAATAATGCAATCTGCCAAATCCTATCATCCATTTATCCATTAACTCACATGATCAGTTTAATTAAAATAATAATCTTTATACATATCCAAAGTACTTACTCGTAACGTCCTGTCGTATAGATATATATCGCTGTCTGTCACTTTCTAAGTATCGTGGGATCAAATCAGTTTCTCTTTCTTTCACGTTCACAGTGTTCACATCACACATTATTATGTGAAATATGCTATTCTCAATTGATATAATAAAAGAGAAAAGAGTTTGTGCATCGATGGTTGCGTTGAACGTCACAAATCTGTAGGCTTGCCTTCAATTACTGCAACGGGAAAGTACTTTGTAAAAACATGCAAAATACTCAATTATTAATTTTTCCGTTAAAAAAACCTACAAATTTTATTTTAATATAAATATGTTTGATAAAAATTGCCTTTTTGTTATTAGGTATACATACCTCTAGGATTTTAAGCATACCTACTTGTACCTACAATATAACTATAAAAGTAATAATAACAATAGCAAATAAATTATATCTGGCTGTAAATAAATCTAAATAGTACGGTCGAGGAAATTGAATGTTTAGCAGTTTATGGCTCACTTTACATTGGACGTCTTAGTACATATATGACAAGCAAATTAACTTGAACCGCAAAGTGCTAAACATTCAATTTCCTCGGCTGTACATTATGAATATTATGATACAAATGCGTATGTCCGGAATAAATTGAATGCTTTCGCAAATTTCCGAGGGAGTAACCGAATCGACAAACTGCCTATTTATAGTGAAACAAACCGGCCAAATGCGAATTGGATTCGCGCAAATAGGGTTCTGCAGCAGCAAATATAAAAACTGCAGTAAAATCAACCTATCTATCTTAAAGACTATAATACCTTGAACAAACCAAAAATCGTTGAAACAGTATTAATATTCATCACCTCTATTTATTTTAGGTTTATATATTATGTACTTTAAGAATAGAGTTATTACGACATTGAGAGCTGATATGTCGAAAATAGATCATTTAGGTACTTAAGGAAAAATAATGTTTTATATAAACTTTGTTATCATATTAAAATACCTTTCCATAATACGATAAAATACGCGCATAATTGAATAAGTAGTAGCCCGCTAAAGATACCGCCAAGGCAACATTAAATTTGCCTCGTAGAATCATATCTACTTCGATCTCCCAAGCGCGGGAATACTACATCTTGCAAATTTTATGCAACTTAACATTATCACGGCTGTACCACATGACTAATAAGATATTTGAGAAGTCTTTGCGACACTGGTCGAGAGACTGTAATTGCTTAATCTGACTGCATTTGAGATTTGCGTTGTTACACAGTTGCGCATTTTTTATTATGCAGTTAAGTTTCGTTTTATAATGAGCATTATTTAATGTTTTCAAGGGTATACAACGAATCTGCGTCATTTGAGAATTTATAGTTTTAAAAAGGTTCCGGGGTTGTGAAATTATCTTCTAGGAAACAAGTTACTTATGCCTTCTTTATTAGGATATCGTTGTCCACCAGCTGCATATTGAGGTGTATTACAGTTGAGTCGAAAATATCATGGGGTTATAATATGTAAAGCGGTGAGAGTTTAGTCTATGAAATCATAATTCAAATTCATATTAAAGTTGAGAAGTCCTTTAACTTTTTGGACGCCAACGACTGATATATTGGCACCGCAGGTTCAACGCCAAAGACCGATATACAGTAGGGCCTTGATAATCCGTACATAGGCTAATCCGAACGTCGCTGTAATCCGAACTGCCGAGTGACCCCTTCTGAGAACTCTGAACTGAGAAGTAGTTGATGCCGAGTGATATTCATATCAAGAAAATTCCTCACTCGCAGGCTATGTCGGCATTAACTACTCCTTTGGACTGGGCTGACGAAAGTGACCTGTCGTTGCCTGAAAAAATGATGCTGCGTAATGAAAGGGACAAAGTTTTTGCTCTGTCCATAAACAGAAACCGGGAGTCTACATTGGATGAATTCTTTAAATGATCTATTCGTGGTTATTACGTATTAGGGTACTCTTGTTGCTTGATTTCCTTTTTCTTACTGAGAAGTGTCAATAGATATGTATTTTTTTTCGGAATTTCAAGTTTTTTATTTATACCATACTATAATCCGAACGCTCTACTAATCCGAACAGAGGGTATTTTTTTGGTGTTCGGATTATCGAGGCCCTACTGTATAAGTCAAGATCCACAGAGCAATATTAACCTACACGCATGTGCGTAAAGTTCAAATTCAGTTTTGACGTTTTGTTGTATTTGACGTGGCTTCGAAAAGGTTAACTACAGGACCCTAAACGCGACTGGACCGGAAGTTGTAAAATGTCATGATATACGCAATTTAATCCCATTCTGTCACGAATCGGCAACTCGTGATGGTATTAAATCATAACGCTTTACAATCGTTACATATTCGATTGTCGGTGCGATTAATCGGAAATCGGTTGGTGGTCCGATAAATCAATCATGGATATTAGAAAGTATTGTTCGTAAACTTTTGCTCGTCGTTTTGTTCGATATGGATTCAGATTCAGATTCAGATTCAGATTCAGATTAGGTAACCTAGCTTAAATATACAATGGTATAAATGAAAATTAATAATTATAAGAGAGGAAAATACTTAAATCCTAACTATTAAAATTAAATAAACGGGCCTAACATGTGACAAGCAGAGAATGATGGTGATTTAATGTATGTACGAGTATATTCACTTGCAAATATCGAATGTATACCTATTTAACTGTTGCAGTGAACCAATTTGAACAGTTGTTGTTTGGCAGCGAAAATGAGTAGTTCGTAGCAGGGTATGTTAATTAAGTTCCAGTTTGTCATTTTTTTTGTTCCAATCCAAAGTCGAATGATCTGGAAAAGGCACAAAAAAGTCTTATTTACCTTAGTATTTTTCTGCCAGTTTACATATTAGCACCCAAATGTCTATGAGGGCTCATGTTTTTTTAATGGGGTAAGACACATGCTACCAGTAGACGCTGTGCCAGAAGGACAACTTTTTGTCTTACCCCATTAAAAAAACCGTTTAATGTTGCCCATCTTACCTTATTATCAGTGATCAGTTTTTTGGATTCTCCCTACGGGTCTCCTATAGTCCTATAGTAACTTGAAAAATAAACTTTAATTATATTGCCATATTTCTGTTTCATAAAGTATGCTCTTGTGTGAAGACACATGCACTAGAAACTGGTGCAAAGAGTACCTGGGCGCTTTGATGTGTGAAGCAGCTGAGAGGAATTAGCAATTCATAATGAGGTATACACCGTTTAAATTAGCAACTAATATTACAAAGAGGTCGAGGTCGTTCAGAGACATATGATGCTAATTTCTTTTATTTCTTTACTACTTACTTGTAGACATGTGGGAGGACTTGCATTGTATTGTCATTGCAATAAATACATCATTAACATTGATTTGATTATCAGTGCATGTGTTTTATAGCAAGTAAAAGTAAATATTAAGTGGCAGTTTAAATTTACCATTACATATTTAGATATATGTTTATTAGCCAAATAAAACATAAAATTAAAAAAATACATATTTAAAACTAAACTTAGATTAGTTACCTTAAAAAACCAAACCTCTTCATTCAAGGTGCCTATTACCATTACGTTCGCTGCGTTTCTACGTGGAACCGCAATGGACAACCTCAGCAACTGGAAAGACCCGGAGTGAGGATCCTCCTTGATAAAGGCTAAGGCGGCAATACAGTTTAAAATGATTTTGATGTAGATATTTTAAAAACAAAATTTCAAGTTATCAGGAATTGAATAATGTGGGATCTATTATTTTATACTTACGAAATGAATTATTCGGTAATGTATGTAGTAAATATGGAACACATAGCGCTTGGTCGAGCGGTAAAACGCACGGCTACGCAGCGGTTGTGGGCTCAATGCCGGCTCGTAGCAATGAGTTTTTCAAAAACTTGTATACGAAATATTATTTGACCCTGTGCTTTACGGTGTACGGTGAAGGAAAACATCGCGAGGAAACTTGCATACATCTGAGGAGAAATTTGAGGGTGTACAGTCGAAGACAAAATAAGGGGTATACAAAAACGTTCAAAAATATGTCCCAGTGCACTCTAATTCCGTGTAATAAGAACGTCGTAACATATTTATGAACGGATTCTGTCGATACTTATTTTTGCACTTGACTGTACCTATGTGAAGTTTCCAACAAGTACCAATTGGCCCAGCGTTGGGACCACGCAAATAATGCGACAAATAGATTTACCAAAATACAATAATGCGACAAATAGCTACAATAACTTGTGCATGTGCAATATGGTAATGATTCCAGTTTGATTTGAGTCGTGTTATGAGACATGTCTACCCTAGAGTCGCGGAGCTTTGATGCGCGCGTTGATGTCTTTTAATAGATCACGTTCGACATCTTCGGCACAGAGCTTATACCTAGTTATTAAAATGGCGGTATGGTGCTATAGAACAATTATTCATAAATATGTCCAGAATGTATACATACACTAGTTCAAAGACGGCCGGCTTCAAGATAGTAGGTCATATATGAACTTACTAAATCAAGTATGTATACTTGCATACTAAATTGTATGTTACCAAATTACGAAAAATTATCGTCCATTAGAATTTAAACCGGAACCGTTATTCGCAAGGT
This sequence comes from Thaumatotibia leucotreta, assembly GCA_025490895.1. Classification (NCBI taxonomy): domain Eukaryota; kingdom Metazoa; phylum Arthropoda; class Insecta; order Lepidoptera; family Tortricidae; genus Thaumatotibia; species Thaumatotibia leucotreta. The sequence continues at coordinate 786 of JALPQI010017538.1, read as the reverse complement.
TACTGACTGTCGACCAACGCAATCACGTAAAATTACACCCACTAATGTATGGCACGTACAGGTTTGAATTTGAATCATCGCCCTCGTTTAAGGCTAGCAATGTGTCTGTCCTAATCGTTACGGGGGACCGGTCTGTTTCATACATAAGAGTTACTTAATCCATAAATTCAAGGGCTCTTTCATTTGTCAATAAAACTATTACAACGACATCATTTGGTGACATAAAGTACAAAGCGACAGTTACAAAGCTTGCTCCACATAACGCCCTTCAACCGGCCCGTCCTTGCGTCACACGCCGAACCTAGTTATACATAGGGGAGACTAGGTATAAAAGTAACGCGGGACGAACGTAACAAATTCATTTAAAATTTTTCTACGACATCTATCCGAACGTCCTTCAGGGAATTAGATGCCATTTCGATTCCCCCCCTAACCTCAGTTACACCCACGGTGCTGTGACGGCAGGTTATGCGTGTAGCGCTATGGTCCCAGAAAAATGCGTCAAAAGTAAGTTTTTAACGATTTTTTCAATCTTAGCTAGATTTTTCATGGTAAAGGCTATAGCTTGCGTTTTGCATGGGTGTTGTAAAGTCACTAATCATTTACAATTTGAGGGTTGCAAATCAATGTTTTAATGATGCTTTTTACGTTTTTTTGCTACGTGTTTGTGGGATTCTGGAAATTTGATACCCAGGGATGATTGAAACAACCTGTTACTTTCATCCCGATTTCCAAATTGGAGGCTCATTGGTACACCTATGTGCTAGCGTTTATTAAATAACTCAT
>JALPQI010017537.1:0-31008 GCA_025490895.1 Thaumatotibia leucotreta | reverse complement strand
CCTAACTAATAGTTAGGAAATTAGGTCATTGTTGCACTAAAGGTGCGAAATGTGCTCTGTATATAAACAGGTATAACATTTTGTTTTGTACCTTACCATAGTTTCTAGGACTTTCTAGCCTAATACTACAACCTATAATCTTTCTTTATCACTACTTTATAAACTAATTTATTTTATTGTCTAGAATTTTCCTTATAATCCTACAAACATTCCTATTTCTACTTCACTGCAAGAGGGTAATACATATATTTTGTACCTACTTTCTTATGTGAACTGGCCTACTACCGCGAAAATCGTTATTCGTAAATTTCGAGGATTTTTCTCTGTCACTTATTACAGTAAGAGAGACAAATTCTCGCAATTTACGGATTTCGAAGTTCGCGGTAGGGCTGCTGTTTCTTAAAATTTAGTCATTATGTGACTTTTTTGTATGTAGGTAGTAAAGGATATATTAGGGCTTCAAATACCGGTATTGGAAGCTCTAATACGGACCTAATTCGATGCGTGCGCAAATAAAAATGCGAGGGAAAGAAACTAAGTGTGTCCACGTGTGTCTACCAAAATCCGGTAACTTGAGAATGCGGCAATGCATGTTTGTTCTTCTTTAATTAATGTGATTTCTATTCATTCTGGCTTTTGTTCCGGCTTGATTGCGTTTTCTGAATTTCCTCGTCACTTGCATGAAATGGTCTACAAATTAATCGTAACATTTTTTCGACTGTCAAGCTGTCAACACTGTTAACTAACATGGCAATATAATAACGCAATGTCCAAGTTTATGTACAAAGATGTACACTCGCTGTACAATATACGAGTATATTACCATTACCCATAAACAAATGACATCTAACTAACCTGACCTATATTAAGGATATGCCCTTGTGGCTTGGTACCGAGAATGCTGGCAGAATTTCCTCCCTCTATCACAATGCAGCAGCTTCTCCGGCGAATTACGAAATCCGCAAGTTTCGGGGATTTTTTCTCAGTCACTGTAAAATGACGTCTTCGCTGGAGTGACAGTTCGCGGTAGCAGGCCTGATAGGCTGTGTGGAAGTCGCCAGCTCTTCGGTCTTTAGTCACGTCAACCAGACGTTTCGCGATTTTGGCAAAGAAGCAATGTGTAATTTTAGATAGACTTTTCGATTTAAAATAGGTACCTACATATTACTTAGGTAGATATGAATAAATAGATTCATTGCAGTGATATCGTCACAAAATTAAATATGAATGGATGTCTATATGCTATTTCATAAAACCTGTAATAGCTGAACTTTGTAGTGGCTCGAAATAAAATAACTTACATAAATCTATAGATAACTTTAATCCTGACTAAGTGACTGACCTCAAACGAAGGCACGGACGCCCAACAGGTCTTAGGGCTAAACCAGTCTAGTCTAGATTGTCTATGCTTCTTGCCCACGCAACTATCATTAGTATCATTACGCGAGTAACGGGCCGGGAAGAAACGGCCGATGCTCGCTGCCTATTCATTAGGGTGTACCACATAAGAATTAATAAGAGCTTAATGAGTTACGTTCATTGAGCAGATTAAAAATGCATTGTTGCCAGATGCTCGCATTCCGCATTTTTCTACGCATTTTCGTCTATGGATCCGCAATCCGCTTAAGTAGCGCAGATCGCGGATATGCGTTTTTAAAATTGTGCAATTTTGACACTGAAATCTGAATACATCATGATGGACAGTTTGAAGGAGGTTTGAAGATATACAAAATAACATTTATTAGAACAAGACGACGATGAAGACAAAAAAATCATTGATATTTTGGTATTTAAAAAAAATTAATACCGCTTTTTTCTTCGAAATTACGATTTTTTATGCGTTGTTGTGCTGCCGCTTTTTGCAACACTGAAATAGCGTATTTAGAAAATATAAATGTAGTTTTTTGATAAAACTATTAAGACTCGTTTAAAACGATCGATTTACATATCATAAATCTAATTTGATGTCGATTACAAAATTCCTGTAGTTACCTAGCTTACCTAACTTAATGATTTATATTATCAAGTTAGCAATGTAAATCAGTACATAGATATCGCTCTTTGTGTGTTCTATAAGTTGGTGAAACTATTTTAGGACAATAAAATACGGATTTAATTGTTGCAGCCATCCACGTTAGGTACAATCAAAGACAGAGTTGCCTGACCCCCCATACCATAAATACTCGTACATGCATAATGATTGCATTGGGTATTAGTAAGGTGGAACAGGTAAAACTCTGTCTTCGACTGTATACGACTTATATATTTTCGTCAGCACTTGTTTGTATTACTAATGTAAATATCAGGTTACCTGCTACGAGTAATATTATGATGACATTGATGAATAATAACTTAATTTGATTAGGTATAACAAAATACGAAACATTAGAAATCATCTCATAATAACATGGTTAAGTTTTGTTTCGTTGTAAGTTTTCCTAAATCATGAATTACACTGTTCTCTAAAGGTGCATTCAGACCAAAAGAACATTCGCTATTCTAACCCCCCAATCTACGAAATTCAATCGTTACACAAAACGTGATTCGTTGATTTCGTAGAGTGGGGCATAGAATAGCGAATGCTCGTTTGGTCTGAATGCACCTTTACATGTTTTAGTTTTGTTTCGTTGTAAGTTTTCCTAAATCATTAATTACACTGTTCTCTAAGACTAAGGGTGCGGCTCCACTGACGCGGAGCGGAGCGCAGCTGTGCAAAATTGACCAATTACATCCTTCAAATTCAAAATTCGAAACACTGTGATTCGGTCTCATTGGCCGAGCTCCCACAGCTCCGCTCCGCTCCGCGTCAGTGGAGTAGCACTTTTAGTAGGGTCAAATGACCTACACTTTTTTTCCAGAGGTCAAAACGTGCGTTAATAAGTAATAACGTAGTGGCAGCTCATGGTACGGCAGTTCAATTTTAAATACCTACTAATGATAAGTTATCGAAATCCATTTTACGTGCCGAGCTGGGTTGATTATGCCGCTTTTATTATCTATTGTCTACTAATACATTATTCGCAAATTAGTAACATTGTACCTAAAATTTGGCCTACAAATATTACGTAGGTACCTAAGCAATATGATTTTGTAAATAAATATCTGCCGACCTATTAACTGTATTGACTGACTGTTCGCTCACAGTATCAGTTTGCCCCATCTGGAATCGCTGGCATCTACCTAATTTTCTTGTTATGCATTCCAATACAAGCACGATGCATAGAAACTAATTTACATATAGATATATAGGTAGAACAAATTTATTACAAGTCTTGTAAGCTATGTGCTTTTAAAAAAATCAGATGATTTGGGTTGACTATATAATCATTTTGTACCCATAATTTACAGCTAACCACGTGAGCCGTTTAGAAGAACCATCTCACTTTGTCACTTGCTATAAAGGGTGCTGAGGAATTTAATTCGTATAAAAAATAAGCCAATTCCGTATTAAGCAACAAAGTGGGACGTTTTACTAAACCGCTCACAAATACCGTGAAACTAGCCAACTTTGCCTTCAGGGGAAACATTGCCCAAAACTGGAATCCTTAGGTAATAGGTAATAATCAGTGTTGCTATTGCTACTCACGTAACCTATTTTATACTAAAAATAATGGGGTTGCCATTACAGTGTTGTATTTATTCAGTTATGGGTTTTTTTTCTGTATTTACTTTTTATATATATTTATTTTCAAAACTACAATTTATGTACATAGATTAAATCTAACTAATCTACTTAACCTAACCTATATCTAAGATTGGCCCTCGTGGGTAATGTTTCCCCTGAAGGCAAAGTTGGCTAGGTTGACGGTAGGTATGTTATTTACAAACAATCCACTAATTATCTCACATCATTTGTCTCGTTTGAAGGGAAAGTAATGGCGACCTCTAAAAGTAACTGTCCGCATCGACAGCAGCGGTCACCCGGTCGATTGTAACTGCTTACACTTCAATCGATATCTTAGTCGTGACCATCATAGGTTTCCTGCTAGTAGAAATGGCTTGTTATGAATTATTTCTTGGTTTCCGATATCATAAGATTTGAAAATGAAATTAAGTTAAATGTTTATTGAGACAAGAAAAAAATATAACATTAACACGCTATACAGAGGTTCCCAAACTAGGCCGAGCCTGTATCTTGAGAACCAGTGAGAGATAACAAATAATCTATTATGTTTAAAATTGTTTTAAGTACAAAGTAAAAAACCAAATAAACATAAAGAACATTAACTAAAATAGTAATAATATTTAGATATGATTGTTATGATTAAGTACCAAAAACGTTAGTAGGCCTACCAATAAGGATCCAAATCTTATGGGACCGGTGATCGCTATATTATTGGAATGGGTACGAAGAAGGAAACATGAACAATAGCGCTAAATTGTATTACAGACAAGTTTGTTCAAACTGAGTTGAGGAGACCAGAGGGCCTACGACCGACGAAAGAATTGCTGCCTCTCTCTGGCACTTGTAAATTTGAAAGTGTGACAGAGAAGCAGTACGTCGATCTTGGTTCCCGATACATCTTCAGTAATGGAATACCCAATAATTCATAGTTTAAAGAAACTAAGAGTTATGCATTTGTTTTGTAATAGTCAAATTTCTTACTAAATTAACCTACTTGGTGTCCATCACCCTTCACCCTACAGCTATTAGTAAAGTTAGTTCACGTCTTATGTCTAGAATATTTCCGATATACCGTCTGCTAAATAGGTGTACAGTAGATTGATTTAAACTTTCACGATTATCACAAACGGGTCTTAATCGCGTAAACTTACGTTTAATTATATCCTGACGTTTCGGGCATGACGTTACAGTCGTTACACCCGTGGTCGCAGGCAGACTTCTGCCCGAAACGTCAGGATATAATTAAACGTGAGTTTACGCGATTAGGACCCGTTTGTCTAAAATATGAGGTGTATAGTAGATTCATTACCGGCAACTTTATAACATTTCTCTTTGTTTGAAAACCCATTAACCAAACCCAATATTAATTACCGTGCCTAAATATACCCAATTTTACCGGGAAAACCAAGTGCAACTAAATACGCAAAACCTGTTCTTCGATTAGTCAGCAAGCAAAGCCTTCACAACTCAACCGACTTAAGTTTGCACCTCTCTAGTACGCGGAGTACTGAACGCGAGCTGCAAACTTAACTTGGTGATTTACAATGCACCCACGAACTCGCATCGTACCATATTTGGCAGCCATATACCACGAAACCCCGACCCGAGGTTCCGGTAGTGCCACTATCGGAAGGGCATATGAGTCAAACAAATAACAATTTTCAGGCCGCGTCATTAGTATGGTCAAGGTTTTATATACTTTTGCTGTGTTTTCAATTGCAACAATGCCATATACCTACGCGAACGTGTCATTGACATCATTGAAAACTACAATATAAATTCCCAACCCTAGGTACGCCAAGAACAACTAAAGGCGTCGTGTCTTGTGCGTGCCTGAAGCTGTCATGGCGGATACTGTCAAAGCAAATTGTCCAGCTGACATGGTACATTTGCTAGCATTTTTATTTTAAAACGCGAGGATAACCGTTTAAACGGTTAACAGTGACAATTAGTCTCCGTGCTAATAACAAAAATAAGTTTATGGTCAAATTAATTTTGATTGTCGTTTAAACACTCCATTTCACACCAAGTACCTACTCAAAATATTACCTCACGACTAACCCTATACTATGCCTACTATAAATAACTGAACAACGCTTTTGGCTACCTATTGGTTTCTAAACGTTTACAGCCACAATTCAACGATTTAAAGACAGCTCATCAAACTGTCCGCAAAAGCCAAAACAGACGGCCGATAACCCAAATTTCTTAAATGGTGTTAAACTAGTTCGCAGGAAATACGACGTCGTAACTGCTTTGAACTGACACAAGTTTGATCGTCCCGTCATTGGAGCTATCGAAGTGTTAAAAACTTTCAGTGTAAGGAATAAATATATATACAATTATCCACCTTGTAACAACGGAATAAGGTGGAGAAATGTATACGTTTTTATGCTTAAGATTATTGGGAAAGATGTGCCCTTTGAAGTAGTTTGTTAAATAGTTGGGAGATTGGTTTGGGAGCGGCTAAACGAGATCTTATACATAAATCTTATTAAGATTAGATTGTAGATGTGGATATAAGATAGAAGCGACAGCATTTTCTGGAGGAAACAGGTACAGTCGCCGTCAATATTCAGTAGTATTTTATACCTACGGCCTTCACGCAACAATACTAATGTGACACACTCTTATATCGATCTGAGGTTGTGCCAGATATTTTTGCGGCCTTTATGTTATAATACGAGTCCTATACTATTGATAGTGCCTGTACGTACTAAAGGCTAAAATATATTATGAACGATTTCATCGCCATATTATTATATGATTACGATCGATGTTTTTAGTAGTTTGAATAATCTTTAGGAAAGTCAACGTGAAGTCATCTGAAAGTCGAAGAAAAACATTTTTACATTTAACAACATAAATCAAATGGGGTAGGTACGTCAGAAAATTAACTATTATATAGTATGTAATTTTTCTGAGCTTGACATAAATTGACTGATACTTAATTATTAGATGACATATTTGAAGGCAAGACAATTAACCCGAATAAGTATTTTATCACTTAGTCTTCGCCTTGGGGTCCCGGTCTGCGCCCCACATTGTTGCCCCTGTGGAATCGACGTTGACCGTCTTGGACACCACGGACTTTCCTGCCGACTAAGTGCGGGCCGCTTCTCAAGGCATACTGCCCTCAATGACATAATCCGACGGTCTCTTGCATCAGTTGGTGTGCCGGCTCTCTTAGAGCCGACCGGCATATCCAGAACTGACGGCAAGAGATGATGGTATGTCTCTGGTTCCGTGGAGTACTTATGGGACGGGTGCTGGTGTGGGATGCAACCTGCGTAGACACGCTAGCCCCGTCTCATCTCCACCGAACTTCTGCGAGGGCAGCGGCAGCAGCAGAGGCGGCTGAAAAATCCAAGGTGGGAAAATACAGTTGTCTTGGCGCCGAATATAATTTCGTTCCTTTTGGCGTCGAGACTTTTGGTCCGTGGGGTCCTAGCGCTCTGAGTCTCTTCAAAGACCTATCGAAGAGACTCAGAGACGCCACGGGAGACCCAAGAGCTGGCAGTTACCTCGCTCAACGCATTAGCTTGGCAATCCAGCGAGAAAATGCTGCCAGCATCCTGGGTACCATGCCGCAGGGGCCTGTTTAAGATTTATTTTAGATTTTATTTAGTTTTATTTTAGATTTTATCTAGTTTTAGTTTAGTTATGCTTTTTAAATTAAAGGACCCCGGGCCTAAAGTATGGAAAAAGTGGTTTCAGTCAAATCTTCTGAAATTTTGATATGTAATAGATTTCAGTGCCCTGAACAAAAAACTCTATGGGTGCTACCACGGTTTCCGGGTCCCTTTCCATGTTCTGCTCGATTTTGTACCAGATAACAAAGTAGTACTTAGTTTTACTTCGGGTCTATTTATTTAAACAATTGACATTAGTTTGAAACTTTTTTGTGATAATGCTGGTTAGTTAAAGACATAAAACGTCTACAATGTTAACTTCATACGCACGTGATTGACTTATCGTTTATAGCTAAATGTGTGATTTTATAATATACTTGACATTGTAAAATATGAACTCATTCAAACATTAGAAAATATGGCGCTACTTTTAAATAGAGGACATTGCATCGTACGAGTATGTAATAATGCTGTTGCTTTTCGTGCACTGCGGCGGATACCTACCAGAAAACAACGAAGAAAAATTGCAATCTGCTATTTCGTTCAGAGAATCTATGAACAACATGCCGGTTGAGTTCAAGTCCCTTGTGTAATTGTGACCGATTGCTGAACTCAGCCGGCATTGTATGTAGACGTTTTATGTCTTTAACTAACCAGCATTATCACAAAAAAGGTTCAAACTAAAGTCAATTATTTAAATAAATAGACCCGAAGTAGAACTAAGTACTACTTTGTTATCTGGTACAAAATCGAGCAGAACATGGAAAGGAACCCGGAAACCGTGGTAGCACCCATAGAGTTTTTTGTTCAGGGCACTGAAATCTATAACATATCAAAATTTCAGAAGATTTGACTGAAACCACATTTTCCATACTTTAGGCTCGGGGTCCTTTATTTGTAATTATTGTAATAAATAAACAATTTTATCACTAATAAACGTAATACAAGGTAAGGTGGCTGCACCTACGAAGGTAAACTTGCTTGTTTAGATAGTTTATGTAAAGTGCAGCAGACATACTGGTTAAATTTTTTGGACAAGTCATCCATCCGTATGAGCATTCGAAGATAAATGGTAATTTATCTGTAGGTACCCCTAAAAATGACGTTACATTAGCAGAGTCTACTCTACTCTGTTAAGTATACACACAGTTCTAATGGTTTATCATGGTTTTGATGCATTAAGGTTGCGGTTAATTTTTGTTATACGCCGTCTGGCACAATATAGCGAACTTTATACCTATATGATTACCAACTGGTGCGAAAAAACGTAAATTCTCTTTTTGACGCACTTGTTATGAAAAAAATCGTTCCTTACACGTGCAAAAACTTAGGAAATTTACTATTTCCGTGGACCCTTCAACTGTTACCATACATCTATTCTACCAGGTAGATTCTACCTGTTTACAAATAAACACGAATCGCAAGCACTGGCTAGTCTGTTATATTCCAATAATATTCCAGATCCTTTACCTATCTCTTCAATCCTGCTTTATTTCCGTGGAAGGACTTGGCTCTCGTCCAGGACCCAAGACACATTCGCTCGTATTTCACTCACAGCGGAATAGTTGTGGATATAAAGTGTACTATTAATGCCCGCTATAATTGGAGCGAGGTGTCCCATAGTCTCCTAGTGCAGCTACTTTTACACGTAAAGAGAAGGCCGAGTGTAGATTATAACCGTCATTTCACCGATTTTCACCGTCATTTGAATGAAAACACAAAAAGCGCCCCTGGCGGAACTATAATCTCGAGTGTATGTCAACTGTCGAATAATAAAAAACTCATCGAGCGCATATCCAAACGCAACAGGCGCGTTAAAAGCATTTGACACATTTTTAAGTGTTATTGATTGCGAGTGTATGTTACAAATTTGACATTTCTAAGTCTATCGAAACGTAAACATGACAGTTCGGCTCTCATTTTGCATTCTGATACAATATTGCCTAATTTGCCTATCATGCTAAACTTTGCCTGGATTGAAAAACTAATCTCTATTTGCCCATCTGAGTCTATCTGCGTGGGAATAATGCGGATAAAATAGGTACAGAAAATATGGTGATTTAAATAAATTTTTAAAATATTTACATAATAGGTTTCATTTTCAAGTATTTTAACATCACTTTGGTTTGGAATTTCCCAGATATTTTGGTTTTTCGTGACATATACGTATATGTATTCAACAATTTTAATGCATAAAAATATTATTTCTTAGCCAGGCAAAGTTTGGAATTGTAGGCAATGTTGTCAGGATGTGTAAAAGTTTCAAATGGTCTAATGCTGCCGCACCCTGCTTCGTGTACTGATTCCACGCCACAACCTTATTGTAGGTATGTTGTAATTGTAGGTACCTACAGTGTGAATAATCGTCACGATCGTAACATAAAACATAACACGAGGTTGATGTAGGTATTTGTCATAGATCGTACGTAGATACTGCCAGTAGGTAGTACGTCTATTAAACTATATTTTCAATATGAATTGCACGTCATTGTTGGTCTTATTTCTTTGTTGAAAAATTGCTATCAAAAAACGAATTGTTCGAAACTTTGTTATTGAAACAACTATTATAATAATGAGGTAACCTAATTCATAGGTATACAGTATATATAGATACTTACGTTCTGTACATGTAATGACAATGTCAATTTACGAGTAAATTCGCTAAAATAATGTGACCTTGTGCATGTTCAAGTGCAATCTACCCATCTATTTAGGAGTATACAGTATATGCCGTCAGCGTCAAACCCTTTATATAATTTCATGTATTCCAGTAGTTGGTAAAAATAAAAATCTCAATTTAGGATCGGAAACAGGAAAGTTAATTCATTATCGCCCATCACTTGACTGGACGCACGCAACTTTAACCTGACCTTACTCAAAATGACACCATAGAATTCCATGAAATCAGTTTTAGGGGTAGATTTTGTGACTCAGACATGGGTCATACAGCCTTCGCGAAAAGGTGCATTCAAACTAAACGAGCATTAGAGTAGGGGGTTAGAATAGCGAATGCTAGTTTGGTCTGAATGCAACTAAACCGGTTGTTTGATGTTAAAGTTAACGGTTCTTGGATATTCTAATTAGGTTGTGACCTCATAATTCTTAACAACCAGAAACCACATAATTAGGGTTCTAGAACCCTTAAATGTAGGTATATCGGTAAATAAATAAAATATATGTCATCTTACACAAATCGACCTAGTCCCAAAGTAAGCTCAATTAAGGCTTGTGAAGTAGGTTCCAAGCGACGACATATATAATAGATACATAAAGATACTTCAATACATAGACAGCCACGACCAAAGAACAAATATTATTAATAAATAATTATATTTCACAACTTCATTCTTTGCGATTTAAGGTTTACATATTGTAGTAGCGCCCCACGCATCAGCCTTGCACGGTGTTTAAATGTTTTTTTTTTTTTTTTTATGTTAGCAACACTAAAAACCTTCCCACTATCTTTCACCCCCTCTATCGGGGTTCCATAGTCGGCTCACTGACTGCCTCGTTCGAATCATTCAACGTTTCCGTGCTCAAGCCTTCGCACGTCAAGCAACACGACGCCGAGTTTTTACAACGCAGAGTTTCTGCAACGCTGATACGTTACTGCTAACAGGGCAGATACTGTCATGCTTAAAGTCTTCAACGTCGAGTTTTCTGCAACGCAGAATAATTACAAAGCTGATACGTTACTGCTAACAGGGCAGATACTGTCATGCTTAAAGTCTTCAACGTCGAGTTTTCTGCAACGCAGAATATTTACAACGCTGATACGTTACTGCTAACAGGGCAGATACTGTCATGCTTAAAGGGTAACAAGTAGCCCAAAGGTACTGTTACGCCAAGCTAGCTAACAATAGCTAACGCCGAATATATGCAACGCCGAGTTTTCTTCAACGCCGAGTTTTCTTCAACGTCGAGTTTCTGCAACGCCGAGTTTCTGCAACGCCGACTTTCTGCAACGCAGAATATTTACAACGCTGATACGTTACTGCTAACAGGGCAGATACTGTCATGCATAAAGGGTAACAAGTAGCCCAAAGGTGCTGTTACGCCAAGCTAGCTAACAATAGCTAACGCCGAATATATGCAACGCCGAATATATGCAACGCCGAGTTTTCTTCAACGTCGAGTTTTCTTCAACGTCGAGTTTTCTTCAACGTCGAGTTTCTAACAACGCCGAGTTTCTGCAACGCCGAGTTTCTGCAACGCCGAGTTTCTGCAACGCAGAATATTTACAACGCAGAGTTTCTGCCATGCTGATACGTTACTGCTAACAGGGCAGATACTGTCATGCTTAAAGGGTAACCAGTAACCATACAAAGGTACTGTTACGCCAAGCTAGCTAACAATAGCTGACGCTGAATTTCTACAACGCAAGGCCGAGTTTCTGCAACGCAGAGTTTTCTGCAATGCTGATACGTTACTGCCAAACTGGGCAGATACTGTCATGCTACTCATGTTTTAAGACCAAACCAGTAACCATACAAAGGTACTGTTACACCAAGCTAGCTAACAATAGCTGACGCTGAATTTCTACAACGCAGAGTTTTCTACAACGCAAGGCCCAGTTTCGGCAACGCAGAGTTTCTGCAACACTGATGCGTTACTGCCAAATCGGGCAGATACAGTCCGAATATGTAGCTACCGCTGAATTTCAGCAAGGTCCAGTTTCTACAACGCTGATGAAATGAAATGAAAAATGTCTATTTGATGCTAAAAATAGAAACAAAAGGAAAACTTAATCGTACGCGTAGTGCCAATTTTGGGCTGTTACTGTCACGTTTAAAGGGTAACCATACAAAGGTACTGTTACGCCAAACTAGCAAACAATTTAGCTATGTACGCCTGTATCTCCAATTTTGGGATCATCACACGAGCACCATCAGCACAGCCCAGCCCAGATTCTGTACGCACGACATCTTTTCAACCTGGCACGTCAACCGGTCATCGGCACCAGAATGTACCCACTGAATGCACACCGTTCTCGCTCGAGGAAATAAAATTGGACGAGGAAATCGTCAATTGACTGGACAAACTAGCTGAAGAAGGTCATATATGGCCAATTGCCACCTTCTAGTCATACCCCTTCTAAAACCTATAAGCGACGCATGTCGTGTTCTATGCGATTCTCATTTTACATGGACAAAAACGAGAAGGAATTTTGGCATTTCTGCAATAAATGCAAATTTAAAGGATAAGTTACTGTAAATAATGCAGAGCGAGACAAATTTTTGTTCGGCAAAAACGTGCCTAATAAGCTAAAGCGTAGACCGTTAATACATTTAAAAGAAAGATACACATTAACTGTATAATTTATTTAATAAAGAAAATTTCATCATGAAGAATAGACACCGCCGTCAGAGAGGTCATGTAAACTACAACACTCTGCATGCGAACACGACATATCCCTCGCCGGATGCAGGGCGCCATCGTGCCGCAGCGCTGCCCGCGCCGGCGCCGTCGCCCGCCGCCAGCTACAGCGCCTGCTACCGCAGGGGCCGCGAGCGCGTGCGCACGCCTCGCATATACGAGCAGAAACAATAACGCACGAAGTACAATACACTGGACGTCTGCTGCACTCCTCTCGCTCCTGGTCAGAAATCAGGGTCCTGGTCAACTAGTGATCCCGTTATTTTATCATGGAGGGTCAAGAGATATCTATTTTATCATTATCACCTTCTATTTCTACCTAATAATCTAAATATGAACAAGAAAAACTTGATTACAAAATGTCTATTAATAAACTGTTAACAATTTCATTGCGGACGAGTGCTACGCGCTACGCTCATAGCCGATCCCGTGATTTTTTCCACTTTGTAGCAAAAATTGACCTCCCACAGAGAACTCCCCTCGAGAGTTCCCCGCGCTCAAAGTGTTAAATCAACGCCATCACACCAACAAATTCCTTGCTGGATCTTCTGTTACACGTACATATTTAATACTTACTAAAATATGTTAACAGATGTGACATTGTACCCTTACTGTTAATAACATTGATATATTAAATTTAAAATGTATGAATACATTTGTAAAAACCACCACATTTTCAAATGGAAGATTACCACACAGTTTCAAAATTAATAAAAAATAATTGTTACATGTGTCTCCAATAGACTTATAAGATGCGTATTATTTAATACCCATTTACGAACCACACAGAAAATATTATCTCCAATTTATGTTGGATATTTTATATGAATTTAATTGTTTAGCGATGGTTTAATCATGATCACCGTACGTATTTACAAGGATTCTAAAACTAGTTTATGAATACCTTGGATGCAAAGAGTTATTTATGTCTTGTTATTTATATTCAATTCGAAACATATTATATGCAATTAAGACTACCGTCCCGTCGTCAGAAGTTAATAAAGTACAAATTACGGAATATCGCAAAATTAATTAGTTTTCGTACCTCTGGTGGTGGACATAACTAAAATTTAATCCCTTCAGGTTAAAATCAGTTTCAAGCAATAATAATTATTTTCTAATGCTTCCACTACTGGCTTTCAACGTTGGTGTTATTGGAAAGATATGGAACTAAGATGTCACATTAATAATATGAAATTAAAAGTAGCACGTTTTTGGCTTAAAAATGTTTTTGCCCACAATATATACAATTGTGAAATTATGCTTTTTGCTTCATACATAAACACTAAGAAAAATATACACGCTGATCAATTATCTCGTAGATAATTTAGCGACTGGATGGGAGTTAGGAAATTATGCCTATAAACAAATAAAACAAATACTTGTTGAACCAGAAGTAGATTTATTTGCAAGCCGATTAAAAACAAAATGCCTCAAATACGCTTTTACAATAAAAATATAATAATAAAATAACGCTTTTCCAGCAGAAACTTAAAACTTTTTATGCATTTCCTTCATTCGCTTTAATTAACCGACTTCATTTTAAAAATGCATTGGCCAACACAACCCTGGCTTCCATTCTTTGAAAAGTTATTGGTTTCAGAATCCATACAACTCCATCCAAATATTTGATTCAGGTGCCAAATATGGAACTATTAATAATTATAGATATGCGCTGTCATTATTGGAAAAAACAGATTCTAGCGAGATGCTAAATTTTTTTACACGTAAATGGCCTAATGAAGATCTAGAAACACTTATTTTATTGGCCCTGGCTACCGCACACTGCGTACAAATCTTTATATTGATCCGAACACAAAATATTGACACACACACAGAAGTACGAGTACAACTACTTCCGAAATTTACAATAAAAATTCTCGGCGGAATTGTACACAACCGATATTAACTTCCATTTTTTAACGAGAAACCAGAACTTTGTCATTTCAATGTACACAGACGTACTAAAATAATAACTAATTCACTTTGCGGTTTCAACATAAGACACTTTATTTATCCGTTACAAAAAAAAAAAAAAAAACACATATGCCAAAGACTCATCGCAAATATTGAGTCGCTGGATTTCACAATAGTGGTATCAACACATATATGTTCACTGCACAGTATAGCACTAGGCATTCTGCCACTTCTATATAGGTATAGCCAACAAGTTCGTTGTCAGTGTAGACATCATACGCAAAATTGCCAGTTGAAGCGATTTTTTCTTTTATTTTTGCCTAGTTTCATAATAATGAAATTGTAGATGATTGCAATCAATTTGCTAAGATATTTGTCGTCATCGTCAAAAAACCTGTAAAATAAAAATAATTCATAAATTTTATAATAACCATGATTAGCATAATGTTAAATACCTAAATCAAAATAAGAATTAAAACTCTTTAGTTTATTTTAAACTTACCTAATAAAAGATTTGCTGTTCTGAGAGTACCTTTACTGTTTATTTTACGTTTCGTCTCTGCGTTTGAGAATTATTTCACATTTGTGCTCTGAACATCCTACAATATGTAAACCTTAAATCGCAAAGAATGAAGTTGTGAAATATAATTGATGATCAAACGAACTTACCAAGTGAAGTTCGATCACAATTATGTGAGCAACTTCATTCGACGCGATTTATAACAACCCACCCTCAATATTAAAGGACAGTTTTGTCTAACGTCACCCTACCCACTTATAACAAAAAGTGAAATAAATTCTCAACATTAATACTGTAAACAAAATGATTCGAACGAGGCAGTCAGTGAGCCGACTATGGAACCCCGATAGAGGGGGTGAAAGATAGTGGGAAGGTTTTTAGTGTTGCTAACATAAAAAAAAAAAAAAAAAACATTTAAACACCGTGCAAGGCTGATGCGTGGGGCGCTACTACAATATGTAAACCTTAAATCGCGTCGAATGAAGTTGCTCACATAATTGTGATCGAACTTCACTTGGTAAGTTCGTTTGATCATCAAGTATTCGAACTCTGAACCTCCAGCTTCGTAGGCAGGGTCACTACCAACTAGGTTACGGAGGCTGACTTTTTTTTTTAAAAGATGTTCGGCAGCTTTTCGATGCTCGGTCCTCGATCAATACGGGCGACCGAGCATCTCGCTGATTTTATTACTGATTTTTTCTACTCTTCGACTTTAATCTGTCAGTTAGGACTCCACGGACTAAACTGTAACTGCTGTGTTTTCAGCAGTTGTTGGGGAAGGGGAACTGTAATATTCATTACAATGCTCTGTAGACAACTATAATAATTTCAAAAATAGAACTTCATACATATTATATACTAATTTGCGATACTTGGCAAATTTTTCTGCATCTGAACACACATTTTTTTTTATCTGTCACGTTATCAGCCAATCAGAGACACTTGGTTGAGTTGGTTGCTAGGCAATGAGGGTTTTTGATACTTTTTCTGCCGCTATGGGGAGGTGAGATGGCAGCACTGAGCCGACCTTATAACGAACTGTCAAAATAAATACGCGCATTTAATTTTCAACATATTTATAGGCTTATTTATTCTGAAAACCATTACTTTAGTCATATTGTTACCTAAAATAAATGAATAAAATAGTTCCAAGTCAATTCTCATGAAATTAACAAAGTTATAGTAATTATTTTGAATACCAGTGACTTTGAGCGCCTGTTTTAGAGTTCAATCTTCAGTTCGACGACCATGTATTAGTCGTAATCTATTACAAAATCAATTATCTTCCAAATAAAACAGAATTTCAATATTTTAGGCCCAGGTGCCTATGAATAGTATGAATCTGACAGTTGTCGAGACCAGGTACGTACCTACGAAGCGCCGCCTGGTGGCAGAAAAATTATCGAAAACCCTCATTCTCTGCTGACACAACAACGCTATTGAGTGTTGTTTAAAAGTTTCAAAAACCATATTAAACTACATAGAGAATACTCAAGCCCAACCCATGGATGTCCAGCCTCCACCAAGTCCGACTTTTACTCCAGTGAACAATGATAATATTTTGTCTCAAGTTTCTCAAGCACCCACCTCTTCAGCAACTAAGGAAATTAATCTATCTCAAATTCTTAAACAAAATGCCCCTATGATTATAACAAGAAATAATATCCAAAACCTTCACATCCATTATCATAAAGAGTAATTGCTTATATTATTATTTCAATAAATTATTTGATGAAGTGTGTATGATTTTTTTTTACTAGTCAAATCAGTATTGCATTTGTTTATGAGTAACCCACTACAGACATTTTTTTTTACAATTTTATTATCTTGTGTAAAGGAAATCTGATACTAGAGGTAGAAATAATGGTGCCTAGTGCCTACTTACAATATTTATAATTCTTATGCACATAATATTTTTTTTCGTTACTTTTTTTATCTCGTAGAAAAAGTATTGTATACAATCGTGTTATAATCAAGTTTTTCAATCTCGTACCTTACTTAGGCCACTCAGCAAGCTTCGTGGCCTAAACACGGTACTCGACTGAAAAACTCTCTATTATAACACGATTGTATAAAATACTATTAAATAGCTGTGGTGACTTTATAAATTTGTGTTACTGAATATTGCGTGATTACGTTTTGTTGTAATTTTTAATCGTGGTCTATGACGTACGTGCTGTAATCGACAAATGATGCTATTGTTTCCTCTTTGTTGTCGATTACTGGCACCATGATCTGACATAGGTATTACAACTGAAATGCAAGAGTTTGTAAGATTGCTTAGGGCCGTTGAACCGAGCTGTATCGATTACCGCAGTTTTCTAGGACAGGCGGAAACGAATTGCGGCTGCTCTACTCCATTCTAGGGCAAAGGCTGGACTCGATTCATAAGTCGATGTGTGGAGGCCACAGCTATCTTTAACTGGGTATTTGCTATAGGTAGAGTCAATTTACAGAACCCTTGGAACTTGGGAACTACGTTGGCAACTTGGCGACTTCGGTGGCAACATTATTACCCGATTTCCGTGAGTATCTCATACATTTTTTGGATATAGTGGTAGTTGTCAACTACGTCTACCGATATATGCAAAAATTTTTACATCTCTCACGAAATTCGTGTGATAAGGCTGCTACCGAAATGCCCTTAAAGTGTCTATGTACCTAAATAGATAAGAAATATCCAGTATATAGATACTTACTTCTTGTTGTTTTGACATGGTTGTAGGGTAACGTGGCCTTGTGCCATATGGTTGAATGTACTGTGTGTGACCAGTTTGCAGGCTATTTTAAAACTAACTATTACCCGATTACAAATATTTAAATAAACCGCGCGGTGACGAGAGTATAAGAATACATTTTGTCACCACCCCAAGTGTTGTAAGAGTGTACTAAGAGATTGAAGTGTCATTGCCCATAGCGTGGCGAATTGTATGGACATTTACCTTCTAATGCATCGATAAGCATATAGGTGCACTATGGAGATACCTATGTCCAGCAGTGGTTTAGATGACGATGTATTATGATGTATTACTATAATAGTATGACTAAAAATTATGCCATAATGATATTAAAAGGAAAGCACGCATTGCGGTAAGCTTGATTTTAATTTAACAATCACATCATGTTTTACTTGTCTTTACAGTCCTTGGCGAAACTCGTGAAAGTATAATTTACAAAACAATGCAATTCTTGCGTTTATTGTTTACGAAGCGATGTAGTGTTGATAAACATAAGTAGGTAAAAACATGGTGTCATACAACGTGTCTCTACCGTCTAGATCTGGACATAGATTAATAGGGCGGGTTGTTATATCAAGCGAAAGTCTCAAAGAAAACAGTAAGTAATAACAGAATACAATTGCACGATTCAGTTTTTCTAAACTGCCTGATGTTTGTATGCGAGCATTTCTCCGAGCTTTTCAACCACCGTGACTTCGGACTTACCTACACACAACTAAGAGTAAAAAAAGTAAATCAATAATTTTGTTATTTAGTTTAAGTAAAATCCCAGTATTTGATCATAAGTTCATTTGTATCACTCATAATTTTTGCACAATCACATCGACCAAACAAACAAAAACGCTAGAATATTTTTACCAAGATTTACAAATTTTGAACACATTATGCCGAACATGCCATAGACAAAATAAAAAGAAAATAATCCGGTTCTCAATTACGAGAAATGTGGTTGCTTTCAAGAATATCTAAATGTCAAATGTAAAAATAATAAAATTATATGATAGAATTATGGTTTTTACCTTCGTTTTGTAATATCTAATTTATTAAAACGCGTTTTAGATGATTTGTACATGTTGATTTAAATCATGAAACTAAAAATGAAACCTATTTTTAAAAAGCAACTTACCACTGCAAATGAAAACAAACCTCATACAAGGAAGTTGTAATTAGAAAAAAAAAAAAACAGAACTCCTATATTCATATATGATTACTGCTCAGCAGTTATCCATGTTATCATATGAACCTATAGACAAATGACGTTAATTTGGATACCGCTGACAATCATCTAAAATTGACAGATTTAAGTGCTAGAGTAGAAAAAGAATTATTTATTAAATAATGACACTTATCAAAGTTATCAATATCTGACACGTGTTTGTCGTATTTTTTTCTTTTCTCCATGTATGACCGATACATTATGCTCCTATTTATTATTGATTTATTTGAACAAATTTATTTTTTTAATAATATTTTTTCTAACTGAATAATATACCTACACCATGTTGGAAAATACGAGAGAAGGTACTATATTTGTCATTTCGG
This sequence comes from Thaumatotibia leucotreta, assembly GCA_025490895.1. Classification (NCBI taxonomy): domain Eukaryota; kingdom Metazoa; phylum Arthropoda; class Insecta; order Lepidoptera; family Tortricidae; genus Thaumatotibia; species Thaumatotibia leucotreta. Next base: position 11,658 of record JALPQI010017537.1, on the reverse strand, counting down.
TGAATATCTGGTGAGTAGAGACACGTTGTATATTGTGCAGTTGGGCAGAAAGTGGTGAGGTGAGGTCACCACGTTCGTTTTAACTGAGAAAGGCGCCTTACGTCATTCCAATTCAAGTTTCTAAGGTTCATCGGTTTGGATGCATACTTAGATGAGTCATTGGTTAAGTGCTTACTTGGTATGCTCTCATGATGAGTGTGAACATATGTAAAGAAATAATAATTGTATATAATATTTGTATGTACTGAATAATATTTGTATGTACATACATACAAATATTATTCAGTTGGTACCTACCGGTAGGAAGTCCTTTATAAATATCATTAAAATGTATAAAGTAAATTTAAAATCTGTCCCTGATAGAAGTAACGCAATGGAGGTTTATAGGCTTTTCATTGTGCTTTAAAACTATATTATTATAAATGCAAAATACTAAAATTTTGTGAGTAGTTGAGTAGTTATGTCGAATGTCGAATTTGCATGCCAAATCAGTGTTCGCAGCACACGATGATCAATACTTCACGAAAACAAAAATGGCTGCCTTTTAGCATTGGTCTACGTCATGGCACCGTCTTTTGTTAAGAAAAAATAAGAATAGAATGCGCATTACGTTGCACGGAGATTTGGCACGTCCGTACTATAGTACTAGCGCGTCATCCTGTCACGTTTTGAAGATCAAGGTTGCTGAAGTCGTTAGGTTGGTATTTATTATTACTTCTCTTCACTGCGTGTGTTATTATTAATTTTCTGTATAAATCTACAGCCAAGGAAATTTATTTATAAATGTTTGTTTACTTTGTCACTGTAAATGTTTAAGCTGCTAGGAAAATTATAATTTGGCACTATAATGAGATTGATAAGGTAAGAAAGGGTTCAAAATCATTTTACTTTACCATATCTGACTGTGACTACATGTAAGATTCCGTGTTTGACTGAAATATAGCACATCTCGACTAAGATCAATTTTATTGAATGTTATTCCATAGTAATTTAGTAGTCTTGTGTAAACCTATAATATATTGTTATAAATAACAAATAAATAAATATTTTTGCCACTTATAGCTGATAGCACATTGATAGACATTTCAATTTTAGTCTTAGCGACCTATAGTTGAAAACTAACTGTTGCAGAACAAAATACCTAATTTTAGCCTCTTTAAAATAAGAATGAATGTTCGTAATATATCTCGCCTACTATTTACGTATCTATATGTATGATTTGTTGACCATAAGTACCTAGTTTGGGCTTGTTTACACACATTCAGTTCCAAGGCTTTCAATTTACGACACGACAAGGAAAATCATATCTTTCCGCTCGCAACATACACTTTTGCGTGTGACTAAAAAATAATAGTAATAACTGTTGCACATTAGCATTGCAAAAGCAAGCGTTTTAGCGGACACCAAGGTTACCGGGTACAGTAGATTTATGTATCAGTATGAAGTAGCATGTTATCCAAATGTCTTGAAAGGTAGTAAATGCTTAGTACTTTGGCCGTGTGGTGACGGCAGTAAGAATACATTTGTCATCACCCCAACTCCTCCTTCGGGTGTCTCAAGTGTCGACTAAGGGATTGAAGTGTCACTGACCATTATTTGACAAAATATTGATGATGGGCAGCAGCGTCATCGTAGTGGACACATTAATGCGATCGCCAAGCGTGGCGATTATGGGCATTTACATCCTAATGCGTCTATACGCATAGTTAATAGGAGAGGCCTACGTCCAGAAGTGGACTATCATAGGCTGATAATGATGATGACTTTAGCTACTTTACTAACTAGGAGGGGCAAGTGGTTTAATACAAGTTTATTGACGAGGTCTTTCCTTCCTCGAATATCTTGTAGAAATTGTTATTTTATTGGTGAATTAATGGAATATGTAATGCCATGTATGTATTTTTAAAGGTATCACATCGATATACTGATTCCTAGACATTTACCGTGGTTTATGTTATCATTACATTACAATCCAGTTAGCGAGAACATGCGAACTAGTTTATAAACAGAGGCAGACATCTTTATATGATAATTGAATTGATATAGGTACATAGTACGAACAAACTGGAAAATTACCGCAAATAAACGTAAAAATACTTATTTTTAAAATAAGTAGGTATAATAAAGTATTTCAGTCAAATATTGGTATGTTTCTTGCCAGCATTAGGTACCTATCTTTTAATGTGTAATCTCTTTGTGTGGTTGTGGAAGTAAAAAAAATAAAAACATGATAATAATATTTACTTTCCTTCATGCGCGCTAACTAAAGTCATGTCATGAATTGAAATACAAGATTAGTTGAAATAGGTAACCATCGCAGCATTAAGTAAGATATCATGAAATAAAAATAACTCATAGTTGTAAAGATTTTCTTTAGCTGAAGTAGATTAAATTTTTCAATCTCCAGATTAAAATATCCGATCAATCCGTAATCATCGTACCTAATTATTAGCGCTATCCTTTTGTCAAATCATGAGAATAAAGAGAAGAGAAGCTACAAAGTTTGTGTATACTCGTATATGTATACAAATATACATAGAGAGTAGTGTAAAGTGATTACTTATATGATTTACAGTTCCTTTTGTTTAGAAAAATTAACGTGATTCGTTCGACTATAGGTATGTATGTATTGATTTAAACTTTCACGATTATCACTTATATTTAAAAGACAAACGGGTCTTAAACGCGTAAACTTACGGATAACGTCATGCCCGAAACGTCAGGATATAATTAAACGTAAGTTTACGCGATTAAGACCCGTTTGTCTTTAAAATATGACTATAGATAGGTATATCTGGTAATGGGATTTTTTTTAACTGATGACGCGTATGATGTTCTTTTTAATTTACTTACGGTCTCATACAATAGGAATATCTACACTATTTTTGTTAAATTATTGATATATTCCTTATTTATTAGTATCAACGTAAACATATATATATCTGCGAACGTGTTTCACGATACGTGTCAAAGACGTCAAATGCTATAGAATGTCAGCCATATTTGTTTACCTTTTTTACTTTCAACTCAAGAATGGTACACGTGAGTATACATTTATTTGTAGCATTTAGACAAAACTAAATGCAGCGTGATCTGCGTGATATATTGGGCAATTCTACGGTCACAAGAAGACGGATAGTGGATATAAATCACAAGATGTTCGGATTCCACACGTCAACCAATGTTTTTCGGCACCATTTCATTTATAACATTTATCTTAATGCATTTTACTATTAGTAGCCCAGTTCTTATTATTAAGGTAGTAAAGTTTAAATTCGGTGAAATTGAGGGAGATGAAAGATGAGTAATAAATGAATCAATTTAAATAGTTGTGGCGATATAATTTATTAATGGTGAATGAAATTAATTACCTAGGAATAGAGTTTGGGTTCGGATCTCGGCCGGGCCGGACGCGTCCCTGGTGCACTTTCGAGTGTCCCGAAAACAAAAGCAAAAAAAAGGCAAAGCGCAAGTGCTTTGTTTTTTGTAGTGTATAGTGTTGTGATCTCAAAATTCTACCGCGAGCAATTATGAACCTTAACGCGTTGGTTTAAGGGCGACGAGTCAGCTATATACTTGCAGTAGTATAACGGAGATTCTGGGTGAGAGCTTTCCGATTATTCATAAACGGGCAATATATTTGATTAAGCCCTGGTTCCAACAACTAGGCAAACATTTTTAGAGTTCCCCATCAATCTAGGAGTGCTGGCGAGGCCCTGTTGCCGGGAAACACTGTCTGCCCGCCCGTCTGTCCGTATGTCGCTGGGCTGGGAGTCTTGACGACTGGCCTAGGTGTCGTGACGACTTGGCAGAACGTTGTCACGGATGATGTCTGTTTCTAGTGCCGCTGTTGCAGCAGGTACTTGGGATGGTATGAAATAATTATCATGAGCAGCTTTAATGAATCGTGTGTAATTCTCGTGTTAGTTTTAGCAGGTTCTATAGTAACCTGCCCAATTTGGCGGAAATCAATAAAAACACGGTGCATACATATATTCACTTACTAATGCGGAGCGGAGCCCTTCGTGCAGGTTGGAATCTGTGCTAGAGCGATATTTTTAAATAATGGTGAGAAATACTACGGTATACAAAAACAGTAGAATATTAGATACTAGTTAAATCGTTCCATTACATTACATATATTATTTTAACTATTCCTTAACTTGCTCATTTCTAATTTTTAGCGCTTTTAATACAATTTTAGGCTGCCTACCTGAAGTGGTCAACAATACTAAAGCCGAGCAGTAAAACCTCGTCAACAACCGGACCTTCTCGCATTTCGAACATGTGGTACACAGCAGGAAGAACCCAAATGATGCAAACAAAAAACAATGCAAGCTTTGCCCGCCGCTGACAAATACAGTTTAGCTGTAATGCAATAGATGAAGCTTATAATTGATCTCGGGTATGAATCGGCATTATTTCAAGCCATCTTATACGAAATAAACTAATACATGGATATGCGCTGATACTTGGACCTTAGGTAAAGACTACGAGGTCTTCTTTTGGAAACAAAAATCCACAGGACATACGTGGGGACTGTTTAAATGATGTTACTTCTAATTGAATCTAGAATTAAAAAATACTGCAAGTGAAAGTGAATAATTTAATGGTTCTTATTTATTATTTCCATTATTTCCTGTTATATGAACTTCTGTGTTGTGCTGTGATTATTTAAATAATATGGTTGTTACTTGTTATTATTTGTACTTACTGAGTGAACGTGTGCTTAGTTGGTGTTGAATTTATTGTTAAAACATGAGAAACGAGCATTAACCAATCAGATCAAAATCGAAGCGCAAGCCATCTCGCCAGTACAGTATACCTATTACAATGGTTCTGCCTCAAGAAAGAAGCAAAATAATTCTAACTGAAGTTTCAAGCTACGTTACTAGCTAATAAGCATTTGTAGTAGTACAATTGTAGTGTTTAACGATGTCTTACTATTTGCTGTCGCATTTTAACTCAGGCTGTTTTATACCTGCCTGTTAGTGGGTTGAGTGTGGTTGATGTGTAGTGTGTATTATCATTTGTATCGTATATCTAATTCAGTAGTTTTACATGTTACGTGTAGTACCTAACATCTATAATGTGTCTTCTGAGTGAAGTAAAATGTGGTATTTTATGGTGTGAAGTCCTCAGTGTACCAGGGTGCAGTGCAATTGCGTCACTGCGATAGAAAGCATCGAAATGACAACAAAACATACGTCCTTTCGATCGATTGGGAAATAGATTTCAATACAGTTGATTGAGTTGATCTAAACGCACTAAGAGATACCCTACTGACCAGAACAAATAGGGCTATGCCAAATCGAATAGTTAAAGCAGCTATGAAATACACCTGGTATAGGACGCAAAAAGTGCGCGATATACTAGATGGAAAAATAATCACCAAAAGAATTAAATGTCTAAGAATGTGCTACCTTGGACATATCCTAAGGCGCCTAAAACCTCACCTACTGGAAGCTGCACTTCGATACCAAGCCAGAAAACTGAAAGTCGGAAGACCCATCTACACCTAGAACGACTCATTATCACAGGACATGGATTACACCAGAGACAGCTTACTAGAATGGCTCGAAATGGCAAAAGATAAAGAAGAATTCAACAATGCTACCAGAAAAAGCTACAAAATAGAAGAAACGAACAATGAGTCTGAGGAAGAAGTAGAATGAATGGCAACCGAAGAACCAGATCGAAGATAACGACATCCCAAGAAGGGCCCCCACCGTTGCGACGTGCATCATCACATCAACGCTCTCCCTCAACGACATAACCCTTCCTCCTATTTTCCTATATCGGCTTAAGGCTGCATAGTCGGTCGATTCTAAACTTCCTACCCATCCCAGAGCGTGTCTACCCCTAAAAAAAACCGCGTGCCCCCTGGTGTGCCGGCTTGTCCGGAGCAGGCTTGTTCCTGGCTGGGTGTGGTGCCTATGTTCATGTTCATGTTCATGAAATTAATTACCTAGGAATAAGGTTATTTCTTATAGAAGTACGTCATTTTACTTTAATACAAAAAGTCGAATGTAAATGGGTATTTCCTTTACAAATTTCTTTGTATTTTATTTATAAACAAGTTTGTACGTGTTAAATAAATTGTTATTATAAATAGGAAAGATGCGTGTCTCTTAGCGATCGATATCTACATTTTAACTAAATTCTTAGACTAATAGGTATTGCGTGCTTTAAGCTTATTTCAACATACTTTTTGTAGGTAATGTAGGTTTTTAAAGTTTTGTTGGAGGAACTCTCGTGTGGGAAGTGTGGGAAGTAATTAATGGAATTCCGGTAGGGAACTCTGAATAAATATTCCAGTATGACATTCGAAATAGTACAAGTAACATAAATCAATCCTCACCGCGCCAATACGTCATGTTATGTGTTGGCATAACTTACCACACGATAATAATTCTTCACAATTGACACCTAACTGTTGTTTATTTATATTATGATTGCAAACGCAGGAGCAAATTTTCACCATCTTCGTCATAGTTCTCAGCAAAGAACTGTTGTTTGGCGGCGTATTGACAGCCAGCAGTAGGGATGCCAAATTTTATTTTGACATATACAGTACATGTCAACCTCCGTAGCCTAGTTGGTAGTGACCCTGCCTACGAAGCTGGAGGTTCCGGGTTCGAATCCCGGCGAGGGCATTATTTGTGTATTTATTTATCACAAATATTTGTTCCTTAGTTATGGCTGTGTAATTGTGTATGTATTTAAGTATCTATATGTATCTATCTATTATATATATCGTCGCCTGGTACCCACATCACAGGCCTTTATTGAGCTTACCGTGGGACTGGGTCGATTTGTGTAAGATGTCCCAAGATATTTGTATATTTATTTATATTCGTTTAAAGAGTTAAAAAAATAAAGTACCCACACACAGAAAATAAAACAGTATCTGGGGGGTAATATGAGATTTCTGGCTACTTAAGTTAATTTTTCAATTAAGTTCGATATAATAGTATTTTAGTGTACTTTATTATGGGTCTCGTAAATCGTAAGGTACGTAGAGCTATACTACAATAGCTAAACTATACTACATACTAAAGTAGGTCTGGCAACCCTAGCCACCTGTGAGAACAATAAGTTATCAGCGTTGATTCAGGTGCAGTGCGTATATTACTTGCAACAAGCGATATTCAAGAACACACGTTTTGTTCTTTACCCTTGAGCAGTTTATAAAACTCAGTTAAATGATATTATGGAACAAGTAATCAAAATATGACACATCCATTCAATTTTGGATGCGATGTTTTCTTTGGTTTATGATTTTTCAATAGCTACGGTGGATTTCGATGATCTGTCTCTTTCTTATAACTCATATTTTAAAGACAAACGGGTCTTACGACGAGTCTGGCCACGGGCCACGGGTGTAACGTCAACGTCATGTCCGAAACGTCAGGATATAATTAAACCTAAGTTTACGCGATTAAGACCCGTTTGTCTTTAAATACGATCTGCTTGGAACCTTCCAAACGTTGAATTTTTCCTGTATTTTATATCTATATAATTATTTTTCTGTACTGTTTTGCGACCCTACCGCAAATTTCGAATTCCGCAAATTCCAAGGGATTGTCTCTCTCTCACTCTAATGGCGCCTTCGTTGGAGTGACAGAGAAAATCCTCGAAATTTACGAATTTCGAATTTCGAGATACGAGTAGTAGGTCTGATTCTGTGACTTGCATCACCAGTTTTCATAGACTTCAAAATATAAATAAATAATAAATATAAATATCTTGGGACATCTGACACAAATCAACCTAGCCTCGTCCTGCCCGTATACTAAATTAGAGCTTTTGAAATTGAAACCTAATGAGTTCGAAAATATAATCACTTTTCTTTTGTTCTAAACAATCGAATATGTCCTTTATAAATCACATTGGGCAGGACGAGGTTAGTCCTACGGTAAGCTCAATTAAGGCTTGTGATGTGGGTACCAGGTGACGATATATATAATAGATAGATACATATAGATACTTAAATACATAGACAACCATGACCAAGGAACAAATATTAGTGATAAAATAAATACACAAATAATGCCCTCGCCGGGATTCGAACCCGGAATCTCACGCTTCGTAGGCAGGGTCACTACCAACTAGGCTACGGAGGCTGACAATTTTGTATGATGATAGCGAAATATAAAATATGAAATAAGTAAGTATGGAAAAATACATATAGAAACTTCTATCTATAAAGATTGAAAGAGTGAGTAGAAATAACATAGGTACACGTATCAAACTATAATAAAGTTGTGGTTGGAATTTTTTTTATACGAAATAGTAAATGTTATATTTTTATGTCTAATGCAGGTGTTCCCCCAATACAGAAGTTCTAAGATATATTATTCAAGTTCACCTACGTGTGGAATATATATATGTATGTGTAGGTTAATATTTTCTCAATTGATCGCATTGATGAGTTGATGTGATGACTTAGCTAATCATTTAAAAAAGCTAGCTACTGAAATGTCTACATTGCAAATTGCATCTCAAAATCACTTAACTGTAAGGTACGGTAACAATTAAGCAATAGGTAAACGACCGTTTCCCAAACAGCTTGCGTAAGGCGAGTGAATCGTATCGTGATCATTATCGTAATAACATTTTAATGTGACTATTAATGGATCTTATGGCTTGGGAATAAGGTTTATGAATTGTCACTTAAATGTGATCATTACGGTATTAAACGGTGTCTACCGCGTTTACGGATGTTGGCAGTTATAGTGGTGTGTTTATTCATCCGAGGAATGCTAGTTGGAAAGGGATGGAAATATTTAATATGGTTGGTAAACTATGCTAATGAAGAGGTACTGGGTATAGTTGAGGAAAGAAGAAAATTATTAAAAGTGATTGAAAACCGAAGAGGAAAAATGATAATTAAGGGTCTCACCAAACCAATCGACGCGGAGTCGGCTTTCGCCGAGTGTTTTACACCACACTATTCGCATTTAGCCGATCGACCGTCTCCGCGGTTGAACACCTGCGTTAAGCAGTCTCACCCTCCTTACGGCCGTAGAAACGCTCGATCGGCTGCGATTTGCTACCGCAACAGTTGTAAAGCGGCGGTCGGCTCTCCCGTGCTCCGTCCTGCCGTCGAGACGGCAGACAGCACGCGTACAGCCGCTGAGTCCGACGAACAGATAGATAGGACAGCGGGTGATCGGCAATCGTAGGTAAATCTCATTTTTGGAGACTAGTTGTTAGTAACTAGTTTGAAATTGAACACACGTGTATGATTACGACAGTATTACTTCGTGTTGTCAGATCTATTGCAGATTCCAATGTGGGTAATAATTCAAATGAATAAATACAAACGCATCAGTAGCTACTTCGGCCGTCATCGGCTCTTTTCGGCCGTCGTCAGCTATGTTCGGCCGTCGAAGACGCTGAACGGCTTCCGCCAGCTCTGACCGGTACTTATCGTAGGTACTCGGCCGTGATCGGAGCCGTTCAACTCTTTCCGGCACCGTACGGCGGTATTAGGAGATTTAGGAATGCGAACGTGTGCGTTAGGCTGCAAACGGGGTCGTACGAATGCGAACAGCTTTATGGCAAAACGCTGTTTTCCCGTCGAAAGACGTCGTTTCGCGTGGACCGAGCCGATTTACGATGTCCTCGCTCTTATTGCGTTGACATAAAGCTTTTTCCGTACGCGATTAGCCGAAACGGCGTCGACTAGTTTGGTGAGACCCTTACTTCGTGACGATGACTTCATTAAAGTTTTAATCGAAGGAAAAAGAAAAATAGGAAGACCACGGAAAGCCTACATGGAGCAATTGAGGGAAACTATAGAAGTTGAAACGTATGGAGAGCTGAAGGAAAAGGCAGAGAATAGAATAGAATGGAAATTACTCCACCGACAAGAGCCAAGCTCTTAAATAAATGATGATGATGATGGAACCTATGAACTGGAAGATGCCCGGCAAGCGGAAACGTGGTCGCCCTAAATTCACTTGGCGCCGATCCGTGGAGCAAAAGTTTGGTGTGTTGGGCATGGGGTGGGATGAGGTGACCCAAACTGCCCAGGGTGCTTAGCCAAGTTGCTAGCGCTTAATCGCCAATCGTAAACGAAAGGCGTCTTTGTCGCACTAATATGCAAGAGTGACGGAGAGGGAAAACTACGATACGCTACCAAGCGCTAGCGATTGGCAACTTGGCTAAGCATCCAGGACCGAAGCCAGTGGAAGAAAATGATTCGCACTACTTCCCTACACCCCAACAGAGGGTCACAGGATGGAAAGAAGAAAAAGAAACTACGTTACACGATGGTATGGACTTATGTTATGATGCACCTTGATGTATCTGTAGGTATACCTAGATACATAAGTACTCGTGGAGTGCACATTTATACCGTAACTTAATAGAGATAATCGTAATTGCAAGTACTATAATTATACCATTAGTCAGAAAAAAATAGCTGAATGACATTCCATAGCAGTATTTCTTAAACACATATCGTGATACACGTTCGCAGATATATTTTTACGTGAATACTAATAAATCGTCGGCTGACAACCAAAACTCACTATAAAAACTATCACTACTCTTAGCAACCTCTTATGTCAGAATTGAATCAGAACTTAGATACGATCTCTATTTCAAGTAGGTATTTGTTACTTAGTGAGTTTTGGTTGTCAACCGACGAAATATCTTTTTTTTTTTGCACTTGCATCGAAATGTACTATTAACTAAAAGTGTATGTGAACTCAAGTTTAAGGTTTTAATATGGTAATAAAATCAAGATTGTGTCGTACAGTTGGCCCTTAGGAGTTTCGTCCTGACAAGAAATAAACCACTTCTCGCACTAGTGCTTAAAAGCACTATATGTACTGAAACATACATTTTAACACTTTTCATGTTTAATGAAACTCTAGTTGAGTACAAATGTACCTAATAGATCCTAATTTGGTTAGTCATCGATAATTAGTGATAATGATATTATCAATGAAATTCTACACCTATAGATAACAAACCAGCCATACTACGCCCCTTTTATACTAAGTATTGTATTTCAATACAATAAAAATGTACCTATTCAAAATAATATATAAGTTATTTCTCAAAATGTTCTGCGGTGATTTTTTTTACTTGTTCCATATTCATACCATAGGTAATTTTTCACACCTCATGTGCATGCTCGTCAAAGTCGGATTATATGTCATATTATAAACCTCACGAAAAGTAAAACATTATATCCCTTGGCAAAAACCGGGTTATAATGTTGTATGAAATTTCATTATACCCGCCGGGCGATAATGTAATACACTTTATTGCTATGACGATAAAGCCTAATTTCGTTAAGCCATATAATTTTTTTGAGATTATTCTAATATAGCTAAGCCTTCAAATATAGGTATTATATTTTTATAGTTAGTGCTTGAATTTGTTATAATCACTTTACATATCTGACAGCCACTGTACAGTAGATAAACAAAACTTTTCCAACCTTTTCATAAACGAAATTAAATCCTAATTCGGAATAGTACGTGCTAATGCTAACTAGATAATTACTAGTGTTTAGGTACAAGGCCTAAGAACCAGGTCAAGTTGAGACCGACTGGTTTCGAGAGCTCAATTGAAACGTTCTCATGATTCAATGATTAATACAACCCACGTGCTAGAATTTGTTCGTTTTAATAGGGC